>VXBT01005375.1:674265-731407 GCA_013400235.1 Oriolus oriolus | reverse complement strand
GTCTCCGCGGTCAGCACGGGCGCGGAGCGGGCTGCCCGCGCCGTCGGGTCCGCAGCGCGCCCGGCCGCTGCCCGCGGGGCCGGAGCGACTCGAGGGGAGCGGGGCGCTCACGCCGCGTCCGCCCCGCCGGGGTGAGCAGAGGGGCCCGGAGCTCAGGGCAGGCTGTCACAGCCCTCTAATGTCGCCCGTAGCCTGAAGAGACGGAGCGCTGTAAACCCGAGCCATGTCAATTGTCATTAACAGGGGCAATAACTTAAAATTCATTAAAGAACACCTTTGGGTAACATTACTGCTAATTATTTAATTGCAAGAATCCCTATGGGGAAAATTATGCTAATTATAAAGTAATAAAACCACTTGTTATAAAGCACTTAATTCAGCAAAATTTAGTCTTTTCACCAGAACATTTGGTATGTTATTTGATGGAAGAAACAACAAGAGTAGCTGTGTGCTCATCCTGTGTGCGGCTCAGAGCCCAGAGGAGCTGTCGCTGGCAGTGTGTTTGTGCTGGCAGGTTGCATGCAGGGCTCTTGTCCTTGCCGAAATGATGGGCACAGTGACCACCAAAACTGGGGCAGAATTCACTGTGCAAAAAAGCATTTTTATAACTGTGATAATGCAGATCAATACAAACATTGTGTTTCCCAGTCTTTATCATGCACAATCAACATGAAAGCAATTCTGTTACCTCTCAGGTACGTTGTAGCTGAGCTAAGCTTTGGGAGGTGGCCTTTCCCAACCCAGCTCTCTCCACTTACAGCACTCTGCCCTATGGAGATGTTTCAGCAGCATACTTTTTTCTAGATGTGCTCAAAAGCCACCCAGGTGACCCCTTTAACTGCCCTTACAACCTGGGAGATTGAATGGCGTTCCCATTAACAAATACAAATTCTGCTGTGCTCCCCAGCTCTTTAGGAGGACGCAAACTCTGTCTCTTTGTGTTCTGAGCACTGCCACCATTCACTCTGCCTGTCCATCACTGAGCAACTGTACTCTGCATGTCAAAGCTGCCAAAACATCTTTCTGTGATTTGTAAATATTGGCATAAACCTTCTGTTAACAAGTTCTTGAACCCGGCTTGGCGGAGGGTAGCTTTGGGTTGGAGTGTGCAATTTACTGATTTTTTCATTGCAGGAAATCAGCTTCAACAGCCCGATTTCCATTCTGCATATACACCATGTCTCAGAAAAGCACAACTGATGCTGTACATGGTCACTGCAGATTTTTCTTTCTCTAAATCTGTGTCATCTCTCTCCCTGCATACAAGCATATCATCCCACCCACCCCCACAATGTGCATTCCTTTCACCCAGTTGTCCTAGCAAGGAGTGTGTGACTACAAACACGAGCAAAACTGGAAAATGATCTCTCTTGATTCACAAACTTTTGTTCTTGAAAGAGAGGACCGTGAGGCTTAACTGTAAACATTTCTGCAAGCAGTTCTTCTTGAAGCGAGGCAGGAGTTCAAATGCAGCCAACAATGCGATTTTTGATGCTTTTACAATCAACATCATTTGGTTTAGCTCTGATATTGCTTTGCTTGGGAGGTAATTGCAAGGGGTGAAAGTAACAGTATGTGCTTCCTAGTGATGCAAATGCAGCTGCTGATAACTGCAAATGAAATAATAGGTTAATTGAAATAAGCAGGGGAAGAAGAAAGCAGCTTCAAAAACATGTAGCAGAAATGTGGCTGAGAAGAAAGTGTCTTTATATTTTAGAATACAGGGAGATTTTTTGGCTGTTGCTTTTTTGTACTGAGAAAATGAAAATTCTTCAGGTCCATGCATGAATAAACAAGTACAGCTGGGCAGCCTAATACATAATTTATACTGATCAGTCAGTGCAGATTTAACTGAATAAAGCCAAAATGAACACTAATTGTTTTGACAAACTAAAATAGTGTATATGATGGTTTATTGTGAAGCTTGCTGGTTACTGTCCTTATCTCAGTGGCTGTTTTCAGGACTGATTTCTGCATGAGAGGCAGAAACATATTAGGACAATATTAAGATTAATATCTTGTTGAAGATAAAGCATTTTAATTGCTTAACATACAGGCAGAAAATAGAAAGGGCTGTCTTCCAGACAGAGGAGAGAACTGGCACAGTGAACTGTGGGACAAGAGCTGGGGTGAGGTATTGCTGAGGTAATGGCTGGTACCTTGTTGGCTGATGGCTAAACCTGAAAGTAGCATTTTGGTTTTGTCACATTTGAAATACATCAGGAATAAATTTGCCTTTGGATACTTGTCTTCTGAAAGGGGACATCCAAAAAGTTGTCAGTGAATTTCCGGAGAGTTATTTATGTAGGCTTGTTAATCTAAGAAGCTACACAGTTTTGCTCTGGTTTTGGTACGTGCAAAGTGAAAGAAATACATCGGTGGGCCTTTGCTTTGCTTCTCCGAACCCTTTCACTGAGATGGATGGCTAAATGAGAACAATTTAAGATATCATTTGGAAATTAAGTAAGAGACAGACAAAGGTAATAATATTTGCAGGGATCCCTAAGCACCACTTCTGCGTGGGCTCCTTCGTGTGACAGTGAGCTGCTTGTTCCTAACAGTCCTCCGCAGTGGCCTCCCCCTGCCACCTTGCCCTCCTGCTTCTTCTCCAAGGACTGGCAGCTCCACTTGGCTCCCAGCATCACTTACATAATGATTGATGGGTTTGCTGAATCTCAGATCATCACCATGTTTGCTGTGATTAAGTTTTGGGATATGGCTGTAAAGCTGATAGTTGGACTTGGGTGTTACTGGAGTTGGAGGATGGTTGGACCCAGGGCTTTATTCTGGACCATTCTGTGCCCAGAGGCAGCCAAGTGGGTAGAAGCTGGACATGAATCTTTCCCAGGCTCTGGGGTGGTATTTTCCTTGGATCTGGAGACATTAGTGACTTGTGATCACCCCAACTTGTGAAAACATACTTTGCTGATGAGAAAATACTTCCTTTGTAAGAGTGCTGTGCATCAGGGTAGTTGAGCACTTCTGTACTAGCTTTCTTCGGGTTATCTGTAGATTATTCCATAAATTATGAGTTAATCTGCTAAAGATACATGTACACAAAACTTGTGAGAACTTCAGCTGTGGGAACTTGTTTGTGCTTTGCTGAGATATGGGTTAATTTATGCCAGGAGACTTAGGGCAGCTCTCATTCAGTCTGACCCCTCAGTGGATTCAGTTTCCAGTAAAACCAGTAAAAATAATTTTAATTCTTTTTTTTTTTTTTTTGTGATAAAGCCATTGCTGGTCTGACACATCATGAGCAGGGTTCACCATTAACCACCCAGCTGTGCCTGTGCTTTCATGACCTTTGCATCTCCTCAAGTGCAGCTGGTGTGAAGGAGTCATGTAGCTACTAAACTGAAGGTTTTTAATTTAACATCACCTTGGGTATAGTTTGTCATTTTTGTTCTGTGGCAGTGAATGACAGTTTTATTCCATTACCTAGTCTGCTTGCTGTGATTTCCAGGGTTTATTTTAAAATGAGTATGCTGGCTATATGCAACTGTGCCTTCTCTTCCAAGCAAGAAGTTCGTGTTCTTCACCAACTTCCGTGCACCATTAAACGTGAATATCAGAACTGCTTCCTCATTTACTTTCATTTGTAATTTACAAAACCCCGGTTGTGTTTGTTGTACATTACAAGCACAGAGAGCTTATAACTTGTTCCAAACCCAGAAAATACTTTACCCAAGACAGTCCCACCCCATCAAATCAGTTGGCCTTGAGCCTTTTCACTAGTTAATGTCTGAGTAAAGAAAAGGCTCAGCTGGACTCCCCCTCCAAATCCTGTCTGAATTAACTCCATTTTGCTTTTGTAGCAATCAGGGCAGAACAGGACCCTCTGGGTAGTTCACTGAGGACTCTTCTGCCAGTGTCCTTCAGGTATTTTGGATTTTTCTCTGGTCTTTCAGCAGTATTTCAGGCTGTGCGGGGGGCTGGGGGGCATTGGGGAGGAGCAGCTTCGGCAGTGGGCCATCTGCAGCCCTCTACTCTGGGGAAGCTGGGACCACTTGCAATTTCACACACAAGCAGCACTAATCTACAATAAATCTTATTAAATCAATAAAAATATGGAAAGTATATCATTTTTAAAGAAAAAACACATGAGATGGCCATTAAGGGCACAGCCATTCTAATACCTGTGTCTGGTTGAAACTGCAATTAAAAACATTCCAACAATAAATCTACTTTCAGTCTCGTTTAATGCTTTTAACTTGCTTGAAAGTTCAAGCTGGTATCCCAAAAATGTGCCAGGACTTTCACAATGTATTTTATAGACTCATAAATAAATATGGCAATTAATCTAAGCTATATTTCTTTCATATTTGATGACAATTTATTATGACACTCACTCATTCAGTGCACAAAAACTCTAATGCACTTAAAATCGGATTTCAAAGCAAACGTTTTATGGGAAAATATAGTATTGATCATCCATTTAAAGATATCATGTGATGATTCATAACCTGCTATAAAAAAGGATCTTATGAGGACATGCAGAATGAGTTTTGTGGACCATTCTCACCACAAAATCCAACAAGATCTGTAGTTCTCAGTGATGTTTTATATTTCTGTTTGGAGTCTTTGCCTATAATGTTTTGGTGGTTTATGATAGATAGCAACTTTAAGATAAAACATTTTTCAGGTTTAAGTTAAATGAAATAAGTACTATCTAATTTGTCAAACATATACTGTTACATGCAGTTTTATACTGTCCATTTACACAAATTCATGCACAAAGTTTGTTCCTTTCAAGGATAATTTCCACAATTTTGGTTATGTTAATTGGGCTGTTTGTGCAATACACATCTGCTGCTGTGTCCTTTAACAAAAACCTGACCCACGAGTCACATGGCTTCACGTGCTGCTCATTGCTGGTGGTGTGATGCACCCTGTGCAGCTCTGAAAGCTGCAGTGGCTTGCTCTCTGCCGTGCCAGCAGCAGTGATCTGCAGTCAGCTGTCCCAGCCCTGTGGGGCATTACTGGAACTGTTTTCAAAGCCGAAAAACTCCAGAAGATACATCCTGAAAATGCAGGCTCCTGGGGTAATTTACGTGAACTTGGGATCTGTTGCAGAAGGAAGGAAGGGCTTGCAGCATGCTGTATGCTGCGTGTGGGCTCACACCAAGCCTGCACAGGACAGGCTTCTCCAGTCCTTCTGCATCAGCCTGCAGACACATTTCCACAGAAATGCTGGTTTGGTTTGCCCTGTGCGTGGATCAGCCCTCGGAGCCCATCTGGGGCCGGTGAGCAGCCACGTGAGCAATGGGCATCGTTTCTGTGCAGAGGGAGAAGGGGATTAGAAATGGAAAATGTCTTTTTCTGTCTTTGTAAATAGTCAGTGTCTGCACTTGTGCACTTGACCTGTCCCTCCTGGCTCCTCACTGCCTGCTCACTGCCCGTGGGGTGGCTCTGGGCCACAGTGGGGTGAGCAGGGCAGCCCCTGCTGCAGCCCAGCCTCACCTGGAACGGATGTTTTGCGAGTACCCGATTTCTCATCTCATTCTCTGAGATTCTTAATATAATGACGTCTTCCAGTTTGAGCAGCCTGTAATTGTTGCCAGCCTAACTATTTTCTGGATATCTTTCCTTAATGCCATAGGTTTTGAGTGGTGGCACCAATGCTTGGAGAGACAGCAGAAGGAAATAAGTAGTGAAGGCTAAAGCACGTGGTTAAAGAAGAGTCTCATTTATAAATCAATTTTAATAACATATTTAAAAGCTCTCACATTTGCCTTTAATGTGTTTCCATTTCCCTCTTGGTCATTAATATTTAAAATATTTTTCTTTACTGATCTTTTTTTCTATTGTGTCCTTTCTAACTTCCCTTTCTCTCTTTAATCTGTAATGAGTGAGTTTTTGAAAAATGCATAATCCATGAGAAATCCAGATAATTTGATACACGAAAAATCTTCAATCCTTTGAAAGAAATTTCAGAGGAGTTGAGTAATAGTTTAAAAGTTATTCCAAACAGTTTAACTCATAAAAGGGTATATGTTTTCACTGATAGACTTTCACAATGAGAAGGCACCATTATTTCTAATAGGAAGTAATAATCAGCAATGAACTTTTTTAAAACATAAAAACTTTTAAAAAAAAAAAGTTAAAACCAAACTGTGGATAACATTTTTCAGGAAGCCAGTTGTGGGGGTGACTTCATTCAATGAGTGATTTAAGGGCATGAGGTTTGCTGGAAGTTCATTCAGCTGGTATGCCAGGGGCCTGCTGTACTTTTGAATATAGAATTTGGGTTCCATGGTAGCACTCATCTTTTAGGTAGAGATTGTCACTTCAAATGTCCTGTAAGAGAAAGAAAAGGAAAGGACTGAAGGAGGAGAGTCAGTGACCGGTCTCCTAGTTGGGTAAAAAGCTCAGACATATGCTTTGAAGGATTCATCACATATTATAAATAATGTGGATTTTATAAACGATAGCAAAATGCAGCTGTGATGTGGGTGATTGCAGCCACAGGTAGGTCTGAGTGCCAGCCCTGATCCCCATAGTTTAATTGGAGATTGCTCGGGGGTGAGAGTATTTGCAGCTTCACTTTAGGACAGGGAAGAGCCACACCTGGGAGGGCTTTGTTAAGTAGATTTGTTACACCTGGAGCAGGAGGGAGGAGCTGGGCTGTGGTTTGGGATGAAGAGTGGCTGGAAGTAGGAGGACAAGGCACATGGCTGTAGGACCAGGACTGCCTGCCGTGGGTGAGGAGTGTGGTGGTGTCCCCACGGTGCTCATGTCTTCCAGCTGCACTTGTGCTGGTTCTGGGCAGTGCCCTGGGAGAGGCAGCGCTTCCCAAGGGCCTTCCTGGGTGTGGGGAGAGAGGGGTGGGCAAAGGGGCTGCAAAGAGGGGAGAGGCCTTCCCGATTCTGAAGGTACCTCTGTCCTGGGTCCAGAAACACACCAGCCTGTAGCTGGAGGAGCATATCATCTTGAAGGGGACACAGGAGCAAAATTTAATGTGTTGTAAATTCTCTAGAAACAATGGGGAACCTCCAGAAAATAATTCATTTATATATAATTTTATTACTTTAGTCTTTAACTTACTGTGGCTAGGAAGAGCTTATCCTGTTCTTGGTTTGTGCTGGGTTTTATGTTTTTTGTGTATATATATATATATACATGGATATTATTCTCAGTCCATTATTAATCTATGAATTCTTCATGATTTGTAAATGGGCAATGAAGCAAAGAATACTAAAATGTAACAAAGATGGAATGGGGATCTGCAATGTTTATTATTCTCAAGGAAGAGTTTAATATGATGTTGTGTGATGTTTGAATGTCTACCCAGGCAGTGCTACAGCTCCCATGGATGTTTTGTATTTTGTTTTGTCTTCTTATATTTGTAAGATTTGTATTGGTCTTTGGGTTTAGCACCTAAGGTCTGTAGTGGTGGAGGAGATATTTGTATATCTTGCTTTCTATGGCTGCTGTTGAGAGTGAAAGGAGAATTAGTTGTACCCACTGCTAATGCAGTGAGTGCTGGGTCTGCCTGGGCACCTTACCGGGGGCAGTGGGGTGACCCTGGGAGGGGCTGCCTCTCCAAAGTTTCAATTGCACGACACAGCACAGGCTCCCAAGGGCTGAACCCTAAAAGATGGACAAAGACTTGTTCCTCTGCTCAGTTTGTTCCTCATGCATCAGCTCCCAGTGCCTCTTTGATTATGCAGAGCTAGCAAAAGCCTGAGCAAATGTGCAGTGGGCAGTCAGCAGTGCTGGAACAGCCTTATTATGAGGTCCTGGCTTGCTTGTGCTCCTCATTGTTTCTGTGCCTTTTATCACTCAGTAAAAATATCGCCCCACAGATTGTTTTACCTGTACACTTCTGTTGAGCCTAAATATTTATCCAACCTCTTTCTGCTGGTTGTAGCCTGTTCTGGGGTTTGACTGTGGAAATAGCTGACTGCCTCCCTTGTGTGCTGTGCTGGGAAGGGATGGAGCAGGCAGGGCTGCACGGAGGCCTGCAAAGGGCCCTGGGCATTGCAGCTGTGGGCACAGGTGGGAAACAGCCTCATTCCATCTGCCCCCAGCTCTCTGGCCAGGTGGCTCCTGTTTGCAGGCAATTCCTGTGCAGGGTTGTGTGTTGCTCTCCCAGGATCCAGTTTGGGGCTGGGTAGCACCATGATTGCAGCTGCCTTTTGTCATCTCTGTGCCTTTGGTTTTGTCGTGTGCCAAATAAGCCCTGGATAGTAGCAAGTGAAGTTAAACCTTTGAAAAAAACACAACAGAAAGAAAACAATGTGAATAATATTATGTTTAGTCTCAGATTAATTCCTTTATGAATGGATAAATGCCACATGTAGACTGTACACAATCAGTCTAGTATGAATAGATATATGTGCAGAAGCAGTATTCAAAGCTAGTAAAAACCCATGTTGTTTGTAGATACAGTGAATGAACTCCACAGGGAATGGTTCAAACTGGTGTGGGAAGGATATTCTTGCTCTGCCCAAGGATATTTTTTTTTAAGATAGCATCTGTGTAGTCTGCACTTATGCTTCTTTTTGCTATTAATTTGCCCCATATTTGTCCTTCTAGTCTACTCTGTGTGGCAAAGTGATGAAGTGCAGCTGTTTTATTGGAGCTTAGAGAACGAGGGGTAACAGTGAGAGACATCTGGCAGGTCTTTGACATCAAAGAAATGCAGAAAACTTAAACCCCAGTATCCCTCATACACCAGGCTTGGTCACTAATGCCCCGTGTTACACTTGTGTGTTCCTGGAGCCCCAGCAGTGGCAATCCCTTGGCTCTGCCATGGATGGGGGGGCAGCCAGGCCCAGGGCACTGTGCAGGGAGCAGCACAGCTGACTGTGGTTTGCGGTAGTGAGGGGCATTGTTGGGTCAATTTAAGACCAGAGCCTTGAAGTCAGTGTAATTATGCAAGTGTTGCCCTTGCTATTAGCACTTTTGCCCTGATAGCTTTAGTGTATATTTCCCAAATGAAGTTGCTGTCAGGTTTCATTGTGCTGTTTACTGACCCACTGCTTTGGAGATGCTGTTCTTGCTCTCGGGGACTGGCCGCTCCTGCCACGAACTGAGTGACACAGCCCAGCAGAGACCCATCTCTGCTGGTTTTTGATGTGATGACTTTGAAGAGTTCTGTTGGTGTTTGACATATGTTGTGACTGCTCCTAAATATTTTTTTTCCCTCGTCTCCTGAGTGCTTCCCTGCAAATGTTACCTGCTCTCACTAAACTCCAGTCAGTCTAGTTTGTTTTCAGAGTCTTCAAGAAAGGTGTTGGTACATTTAATCATTAAACTAGAAAACAAGGAGTGTTTTGAGACAGGTGGAGGGGAGCAGAGCAGACTGGGATTCATTGGTTTAGCATTAGCCTAAAACTGCTTCTGCAAGCTTTACCATTAACTTGGGGGTGGAATGTGCAGCTATTAAACAGAGCTGGTGAAATCTCTGGGGTTCTCAGGCAGTGCAGTGAAAGAGCCCTCTTGGAGAAAGACCAGCAAAAGAATGACCCAAACTTCAGTCCTTGCATGATGAGAACTATAAATATGTAACAAAAATAAAATTATTTGGCAGTATTGACTTCTGCCTTCCCAGGGCTGGCTGCTCTCTGCTGTGTGGGTCTGAGTGATGTGCTCTTCATAGTGAGCTGCTTTCCTCTGGTTTGGGCCTTTGCTCTTCTCTTCAGCTTGGTTAGTAGAACTGAATCTATCTCTGCTGACACCGGTAATGTTGTGAGAAAGGTCAAGCTTTAGGTCTCATGGGTGAGTTTGGCACAGTAGAACGTGTCCAGGGCTGCAGTGCCCTCACAGAGTTCAAGTATTGCAGTTTTAATTTTAATCTTGTAACCGTCTCTGTGTGTACTCAACATCAGCTTGACTTGGGTGTGCTTGCTACTGGACTTTAACAAGAGCTAATCAGTTTAAATGCATCTGCAGTTGTTTTTTGCATCAGTTCAATGAGGTCAATTTAAAATTGAATTCCTAAAGCTATTGCAGGGCTCCACATATTGACAGGTCAAAGAATTATTGAAGGCCAACTTAGTAACAATCTTTAGTAACTATTTACATCACAATGTCTTCATGGCTATGCCAGTGCCTGAGGACTTCAGGAGCCCCCATTTGAGTTTTTAAATCATAAGGGAAAATGAGTAAAAGCGGAGAGTGATGTGAGTAACAATCCCTTTCATGAATCCAGGCCGTTGTTGAAAGCACATCAAGCTGTTGGTAGATAAATATTTTTCTGGAGTCAAGAACAGAGAAACATGTGACATTTCAATTACCACTGTTCATATTTAAATGTAAATAAGTGGCTTCTTTACTCTATAATTCAACAAACCTTATAATTATGATCTTATGATATTTTCATAGCACTTGCAGAAACATATGGCACTTCAATAAGCAAACAAGGCAAGAAATGGATTTAAGGATTTCTATGATGTTTGTTTGTGTCTTTGTGGCTGTGTTTTAACCTCTTTGTTTTAAATACCTCATTTCTTAATTTAGCAGTTTATATAATAGGAATGAATTTACATGAAACAAAACTGAGCCTTGTGGTTAGGTTACTGCTTATGTCCTTAATCTGATGTAAGAGTTTTCTGCTGAAAAAAACGCCACAACTCCAAAGCAGCTCAATAGTGGTTAGAAGTATTGCCAAAGCTAAATGATCATTAAGGACTACATGGGTCAGTGCCTTATTAGTGTAAATTACTTTAGCTCCTGCAAATCCTTCTGTTCAGAACACCATGCTGATAGTTTCAGACTGCAGTCTGTGCAAAGGCTGTAAAATATTGATTTGGCTTGTAATGTTTCTTGATATCTGTGAGTCAATTCACGAGACCTGTGCAATATCAAGGCTTGAACTGGAGGGATCACTCAGTCCTGACCTGATTCAGTAAAATGCCTCTTAACTGAATTTTAATAATAATATACAGTAAGGCACTTAGCAGCTTGTGAGCTTACTTGTCAATACAGAAAGTGTGGTAATATTATAGATTTTGTTTATAATCTCCTTCCTCAGCCTGTGACTCCTGTTCTGCTTTATGTACAAGTTGTTTTCAATATACCCAAATACAGAGAAGGGAAATGAAGCTGTAAACTTCCTAGGCACAAGCTGAGTTGCAGTGCATGCCTGTACAGCACCATGGTGTTTCCTGCTGGCATCCCAGGAAGGCACCATTGGATCTGCTGGAGATGGCCATCATTTGGAGTTATCTTGGAGTGTGTGTGTGGTGTTTCTTGCCCGTGTCGCTGTGTGCAGCCCTTGCTTTAGTGGGGGAATGCCAGAGCCGGCTGGAATGTAGTAGAAAGTGAGGTGGTACTGAAAATCCACACTCCAGTTTGCAGAGGTAGCTTGTGGTTTTTTGCCAGGCGAAAACATCCGTAATGACTTGCTCTGTGCCAGAGTGTCCATAGTGGATCTCAGAAAAATAAGTGTTAGCTTTTGCAGCAGTAGAGCTGTAGGAACCCCATCCTGCTGCAATGCTGCCCCCTCACATTTAAAGAAATTGTGGGTTTTCCTTAAATGCTGCTGAGTGATATTTCAAAACAGCAGGACTGGGGAAGGGTGTGCTCCCTTGGTCACTAGAGTGTGATTTCAGGCTTCTGAGATACCTGAGGAGGTTTGATTTCTGACCACAGAAGTACTTCCTGAGTTTTCAGGGTTTCTTAACTCTGCTCGATTTGGTTGCTGATGAGCAAAGAAATGGTAATTCAACTCAGTTGTGATTTAAATAAATAAAAAGACAGGGAGGAAATCAAACTGTACCTTAAAAGGGAGTGCAGCTACAATGAGATGTATATCACACAGTCTAAATGATTGGGATGGTATAATAAAATATTCACAGAGCCTCTTGAAGTACATGTTCTATAATATACATTTTAAAATAATGTTGGGTGTTATTGGCTGAAAGCAATTTATCATTCACAGTGAATTTTAGATGTAGGTAGGCTCTTATGCTGAGCTAATGCTCAGCTTATTCCTTTTATACTGCGTGTTTTGTAATATTCTCCAGAATTAATTAACAGTGCGATTTGAAACTTTGAAGCCAATTGGTGTCTATGTGGTTCTTGATTTTTTTTTTTTTTTTTTTTTTTTTTTTTTTTTTTTTTTTTTTTTTTTAATTTTTTTTTGGCTGGGGGGAGGAGGGAGGGATGAGAGCTGAGGCTCTGAATGGGTCATTCCCCACAAAGCAGATCACTCTGTTATTCTGGAGCACTGGCTCAAGGAAACTGGCTTTGCAGTTGTTGCTGTTTGTGTCAAGGCAAGTGTTGTACACAATATATGAAGTGTAGCGTAAATAATTTAACTAGCTTTTGAACATGGAAATAGCAACATGATAAAGTAGCAAAACATAACAGGTTTCCAGCCAAACACATCACTGATTAGTTAGCCTAGCTAAAACAAACAGATTTTTTTTTTTTTTCCTCAAGTAAAACTGATTTAAATGCAAGGGAAAGGCTGCAGAAAGCCCTGTTTGCAGATTAACAGCACCCTGGTTATTTGCAGCTGCAATAACTTCTCAAAGGACAGCTGAGCTGTAACTGTGCACTTGGGTTGCAGTTGTGTGTGTGAGGAGGGAGGGCTGCCGGCATCTCTGGCAACATCCGTTTGACCAAGGTGTGATGTTTCAGCACGGTGACTGCACGAGTCAGAGGTCTTGGAATCTCCCAGGCAGACTTTCAACTGGAATTGTCACACTGACCTTGAGGCACTCCAGGTCTGCTCACTCACCTGCAAGATTTAAGGATAATACCTTTTCCCTGAATACACAGGAGTAATTTCATATCCCAGCCAACTCATCTTGCTCCAGATGAATGAGTTGTTTGTGCTATAGGCTCTCTGTAGTCTATTTCTCTATTTCCAATAGCATGCAGACAGTCAAATTTTAAGTTGTGGTACTGTCAGACCAGTTATTTTCTTAAATTAAGATCTAGTTTCTGACTAAGCCTGCAGGACTGACACTTATGTGAGTTTGTGCTTGCCTGAATGAGGAGGCTGATGGCAGCATGTGTGCAGGAGTGCAGAGCTCCTTTCCTGCACCAGAAACGCAAGGGGAAGCCCTTGCAGAGTGGGGCTCTACTGCAGAGCTCTTGCTTGAATTGTTGTGTATTATCCTAAAAAAGCCTTAGGCACGAGATTCTCTTCTTGCACATCTTATTTTAGGCATCAGCACCACTATGTACAGAAGGCAAATTTACTATTGGAACTATCAATAAAACATAGTTTGTCTGTTAAATTAGTAATTGTGAAAAAAGCTCCCAAGGTTTTTATCCCCCCTTTTTTTCCCTCTTTTAATTATTACAAAGCCAGTTTTAAATCTTGCTGCAGGTGGAAGTGTGCCCTCGTAAGGCTCGTCAATGCATAAAAATCTGCAGGGTACCTGGGGGCCTTATTGTTGGCCAATGGTGTCAAGGGAGGTCTGAACTAAAACCTAATAATGATTAAGTTAAATGGCTTCAAGTACTCTTTTGGGCTTGTTCAGTGGCAGATGCCCTTTGGGGCTGAGGAGCAGTGAGTGTCGGAGGGTTGGGAGGGACAAAAGTGGGAAGTGAGGATGTTTTCATCTCTCTTTTGTTCACTGTTGTGATGATAGAAGTGGGAGCAGCTTTGTGCCGTGCTGGCTTATGCAATTCTGTGATTTAAGGCTGAAACTCCTTTATTATAAAGCTCAATTTCAATGTGATTTGTTTTTTCTTTGGGGAAAAAAAAAGTCATAACTTTCTTTTCTTTTTGAAACAGCATTTTCTGGGACATTGGTTAAGAATTGGGAGAGTTTTAAAAATGATGATACTTTTAAAATATTTTCTGATTTTTTTTTTTTTTTCTTTTTGAAGTTTATTTTAATACTCTGGGGCTTATTTTTAACTCCTGGAAAGCTTGGCCTGGAGACTTGATTTGTTTTGTTTGGCTCAGCTTACTGAGAATAAGGATGTCTGGGTGTACTTTGGAGGGAAATATGAGAATTAAAGACCTGTTTTGGTGTGTAAAAATTATTGTTTATAATTTAAATGGTTAGAAATGGAAATAGGGTTGTTTCTGGCTCAGTTTGCTGGAGAAAAATGAGCTGAGGGAAAAGGAAGTGTGCAGGAGAGGCACTTGGGAAGGAAAATGAGGCATGGAAGGGCTGTGGAAGGTGATTCAGGAGTGGCATCATTGAAACGTGGACCTTGGGAAGCTGTAAGGGTGGTGTGTTACCCTCCCCTTCATATAAGCACTGTTTGATTAAATTCTCTTCATTGAAACTCAGGGATGTGAAGCACAGCAGAAAGGAGCAGCCCAGCAGAGAGTGGGCCTGCTTATCTCTCACTGTCACGCCTCAGGCCTGGCTCAGCGGGGAGGTCTCTGGAATCCTGCTGCAGTCAGTGACCTCCTGGGACTGCTGGGAGCCTCAGGGGGCAGGTTTGCATCGTGCCTTCTGACTCAGTGCTTGCCAGAATGGGTGTGTGGTGGGCTGAGATGCTGGTGCCTCACTCTGCTGCCATCCAGCATGACCCCCAGCTCTGGGTGTGGTTATTTTGGAATGCTCTGGATGTCTCATAGGTTGCTGCAGTTAGACTACTGTAAGCCTTTGAAGGAAACCATTGCTTCTCAGTAACAGTTTTTGGATGACTGGAGGAGTAAAAGTACATTATTCCATGACAGTTCCGAGTCTAATCAGATGAATGTCTTCAGTAGCAGATGTATTTGTTGCAGGTGCATTTTTCTCATGTTCTCCTCTCTGTTATACAATGCACTGGAAACACTGAGAAAAGAATGGCTCTTGGATAAGGGATCAGTGATTTCTTTCACTCTTCACACTGCCATAAGTACTGTGAAACGGTTGTGGTTTTAGTGGAGTTTAAAGTTAGTGAGACAAGTGACTGTTGAAACCACCAAAAGGATGCAGAGTGACCCCAAGAAAATGGAGTTGCTCCTTCAGTTTGGCAGTTCCCCCATGTCCCACCTGTCCCAAATTAGGTTCAGGCAGACCTTGGCTTGTTGGCTGCACTGTTTGCAGCAGCTTTCAGTGGCAATGAGAACGAGCAGTTCACCACGTTCTCAGCTCACCTACCTTTTGCCTCACCAGCATGAGCTTGTTATAACTAGTCCCACAGGACTTGGCCGATATTGGGTTGACTTTCTGCTACAGAGGAAACTTCAGGCATCATATTGATTTGGCCCAATATATTATATGTGTATTTATTTGCCAGCAAAGACATACAGAAATACTAGTGCTCTGTTTTAATACAAACTCAGCTGTTTGCTGATCAGCAATGACTATTTAAATTGACCAATCTACCTCACCCTGGCTGGAGATCAAGGGATCAGCACTTAATTTCATTCCTTGAATAAAGATTTTTATATATATATTTATATATATATCTCCACATGGAAATATCAGAACATGAAAGGTTAAATCAATATGGAGTTTTACATTGCTTAAAGGGCATTTGCATCAAAGCAGCCATGAATGCAATTCACTTGTTTAATGAATTTTTTATGCTTATTTAATGAATTTCACAAAGGTGTTTTTCATAAAATGGATAAGGACTTCCAGTTTTATGAAATAATAAAAATGGAACTGAAGTTATGAAATGAGCAATCTCATTAGTTAGGCATGATATATTCATATGAAAGTGTACATGTTTCTGAATTATTGCAAGCAGCTCTATTGCTTGAACTGTAACTCCTTATAATAGTATTGCAAATATGCCTTTAGTTAAGATATCAGAAAGTGACAGAAATTAGGTTTTGATTGTTAATAATGACTTAATTAATACTTATTGTATTTAGTGTACTATGGATGTGTCTTTCTTTTGGAAATATGTACTTGTATTTTTCATGGATAGATAGTTAGTGAGATGCAGCACTATTCCCATTCCCTTTTGCTAGAATTCTGGCTTAATTTTGTGTTTGAGAAGCTTTACTCTGTTTTATTATCCTGATGAACAGAGGAAAATATTATGATGGTCTGCCAATAGTATAAATGTGCCTTATTTTGCACCATGGGAATCTGTGATCTAATGTGCTTTTGGAATTGCATCATCTTGCTGAAAAATTCTCCCGACTTGAAGGCACTTCAGGAGTGAAAGGGGTTGTGAGCATTGCTTGCTTAAATAACTTGTCTGATTAACACTGCAGTGTTTCTGCTGGTGGGGTTTCATTATCCATCCCAGCAGAAACTGCAGCAAGGCTGCTGCTTGCCCTCCAGTTTGGACAGGACAGATGGACACAGTAATTCTGTCTTACTAAGTTGTGTTTGAAATCTGTCCAGATTTTGAGTGTGTGGTGTTACCTTTAAGTTCAGCGGGGTTGTTCATGGGCAACTACAAGCTTGGGCCGAAGAGCTGCTATGTGCTGAGTGACTGCTGTCAACTTCTGTGTGTTTCCAGGCTTGCTGGCCCCCTGGGTACCACCACACTTGTAAGGAAATGTGCCCCAGCTCCATTCACCAGCCTGAGTATTTGCATTGTGCTAGGTACGAATAATCTCCAAGAATGTTTCCTTTATCCCTTCCCTCTCCTGCTTTGGCTATTGCAGCCAAACTTTCCCTTTCCTTTCTGCCATTTTGGAATGACTTACAAGTGCCTTGTCCAAGACGGCCTTTACAACATGGTGTAAACAGAGTGTTGTAATTACATGCAGCTAAGCAGCTCCAAGTGGAGTAAAGGAATCCCACTGCCCAGCCCTGCTGGTTTACAGCCCTCATGCTCTGCCAGGGCAACAGGAGAAATTACTGCAGTAATAAGAGACAAAGTGAGACTTTCAAAATTAATGTTCTTGCCTTATTAGGCATCCCTCGTGCTATACTCTAAGTAATCTTGTTAAATATGTGCATTAAGACACAACAAAGGAGGGCAAGATGGTAAGATAATGGTCCATCATCAGTGGTTATTAGAGGAAAAAGAGAAATGAAAGGCGTTTTCACCTATGAGGTGTCATTATCCAACTCTTTGGCATGCTTTGAAGCCGGCTTGTGATTGTGCAATTAGCCAAATAAGACAGTTACAGAAAAAAAGGTAGCATTGACATCTGCTGCTGTCCTATCACCTCCTGCAGGGTGTCAGGGTGCTGGTGGAGGAGCTCCAGAGCAGCTCCAGCCTGCCTGGCCCTACAGTGGGGCTGCACTGGGGGGGATCTCTGCTAGAGCCCCTCTGAGCACAGCGCTTGCTCTGGGGAGCTTATGCTGCTGGATCTGCACTATTGGTGTCCCTTGTCCAGGCTGGACTCGGGGTGGTTTTGCACAGTGCAGGATCTGTCTCTGTCGTGCCTCAGGTGTGTAAATGTTGGTATGTTCTTAGAAATGAAATTCAATGTGCTATGTCTCTTGCACCGTTAAGGCTTCAAAGAACACAGGCCAGTGAGCTTCCACACGGATCGTGCCACCCATGGAGGGGCACACGGAACCCAATGTCTTTGAGCTGGGGAAGCTGCTGGGCTGCCCAGAGCATGGAGGGTCCTGTCCCATCCCTTTCCCATGCTGGGCCCTATTCTCTCTTTCACAGGCTCTGTGTCCTTGCAAACCAGAGACAAAACAGTGTTTTGGCCCTGAAGGCAAGAGCGTTTTGCTAAAGCAGCAGCAGTGTGGTGTGCTTAGGTAATTCCTCTCTGTGCCACAGAGCAAATCTGTCTTTGAGCTGAGCTCACCCAAGGACTCCTGAGACCATGGCAGCAGCTTGACTGATGCTCTGGGTTTGGAGCTGAGACTCAGGAACCATCCTGGAGCTCAGCCTCATTACAGTATGCCTACTGTGGGCAACTGTGCCCAAGAGTTTAGTGGCATTGCACCAGATTTAATAACTAGCTGGTATTTAATTTGTGGTGTGAAATAACATCTGCTATTATATCTAACATAAATATTTACTCGAGAGCTTTGACTAAAAAAACATTTGCTTGCCTTCAAAGCCTATCAATTTCTCATCTGTGGCTGACAAAGAAAGCTTTGAGTGCTTAAATTCATTTCTAGAAATTAAATTAAAATTTTCAACACTAAAGCTTCTGTGATTCCAGACACTTTCCTTTCCTTTTATTGTGTTTGACAGCAACTAGACTCTCAAGGTAAGTGGTGGAGTGTAGTCCTATGTAAATGTGAAGCATAAAATGAAAACTGGGGGGAAGAAAAACATTTAAGGTAGGAAATTAGAACAGTTATTGAGTTCCACACTATGGTTAATGAGTGTGCAGAAAGAAAACATCTTCTTGGCCTAGTGAGCTGGAGCATTACAACTGTTGCAACACTTCTTCTGTTTTTAGAAGGAAATAAGTAATAACCCTGACACATGGGAAGTCTTCAGTTTGCATTTTTGAATGCCTCAGGGGAGTGCAGTGTTTCTGGTTTAGAATCTGTTAAAATTTTATTTAAAAGGCAGGTTTTGTTCTGAAACCAAAACAAAAATTAACATATTAAGCATATCTGTAGGTCAGGAGTGTATGGGAGAGGGCTTGGCTGCTTCACCAGGACATGGCTCTTTCAGAATTGCTCAGCTGAGGTTAGAGGCTGTGGAGGGAAAACTGAAAATTACTGTCCCTTGCTGAAACAGGTTCAGTGTATTCGGGATTTATGCTGTGTTGCCCTGGATATAATTAAAAGCAGCCTGTAATGGCACTGGAGCGGAGGGGCCTAGGCACAGGTTCTCAGTTTTGGGATACTTTGGCATCCTGTCAGGAAGGGGAAGTTGGGGTGGGGTGGTGCTGCCCAGGTGAACCCTCTCCTGTTCACTGACTTCAGCTGGAGCTTGTAAATGTTACTGCTCTCTCTGGGGGTGGAGGAGAAGAGGTGTCCAAAGCTTGCTGGGGATGTGCTGTAGCATCCCATCCAGCCTTTTTTCTGCAGTGCTGGTAAGCTCATACTGTCCCCACTGCTACACTTTAACTGGACTTTTCTCGTGTGTTGTTGGTAGTAAAATATCTGGGCTAAAGTCTCTGAGGCTGAACTGAGTCCTGAGATAAATTAAGCAATTCACTTTTAAGGTACATGACACTATACTGAGCAGTTGAAAAACATCTGAAACCTCTGTGAATGCATCTCTGTGGTTACAGCTGAGGTACAGGGCTATTTGGCCTGAATTAGTAAATATTGCTTCCCCCTGGGGCTGATTTGGTGTGTGAGGTGTCCTGCTAGCACAGCTCTGCAGCTTCTGCTCTCTTGCTGAATGCCTCAGGAGATGCAGTGGATAGTTTTGCACGTTACTGCATTGTGCAGTCTGGGAATACTCTTGCACGCTTCCTGTGCTATTTAAAAGTCCCTTCATGCAAAGGTTGAAGTATTTTCATCCGATGCTGTTACTGAGCAAGCTGTTGAAAGGTGTGAACAAGTCGATCAATATTTTATCCTTTCTAGGCTAGTAAGTTCATTATTATTGACGCAGTGTGGCTGGCTGCCTTCAGTCTGACAAATAACATCCCAAACCAAAGTAATTGGAGTTCTTTTAATGATGCTTTTATTGGGAAATGTCTTAGGGCCAGGCTGGAGCATATGGTTGGATCTGGAGAGTCAATTTTTATATCTGACTAGATATAAATAATATGGGACAGGGCAGGGACCCTCAGTCTGGTCTCTCTCCTGGCAGAAAGGAGCCAGGTTGTGAGTTCACATGCCTAAGGAGTGATTCCTGAGTATGCCTCATCTCCTTCACCTCTCTTCTCTCCTTTGGTCAGAAATTTCCCTTGGGTCCTGAAGCTCTAGGCTTGGCTGACACATTAACATTCTGCAGCACAGCCAGCCTGTGCCCAGCTGCCATCAGACCTGTCCCCTCCATCCACTACCTCCTCTGGCAAAGTTTTCCACTCGGAGCAGGAGCAGCAAGGCTTTGTTTCTTGCTGCTCTGGATGTCTGGGAGCAATTGTGTTTGTGGCCTGAGCCTTGCTACCTCTCAGACTTAAAAGCTGCTCTGAAGTTTGTATGACTTTTTTGTTTCTTGGAGATACATGGAACTTAAAATTAAATGGTTCAAATATGGATCAACACTAAATAATTTGGGTCAGGGCATGTTCTCAGACGCCCTCCAGGAAAGAGAGTCAGTGGTTAACCTAATCAGCTCCTGTAATTCCACCAAATTCAGCTGAAGCAGCATTTCTACAGTAGAAGGAAACTTTAAGCTTAATAGCAAGCATCCCAATTTTTAAACTTTTCTTGAGAATAGTTTGGCTCTAGTGTTCTTAGCAAAACCCAGGAGCAGAGTCAGGGCATGGGCTGGTCAGCAGCTGGGTCCTGGTGCTTTGTGTGTGTTGTGGTGTCTCTTGCTTAGTATCATGGAGTAATTAAGTGTGATTCTTGGGGCTAGAGTGGTTCAGAAGTTATGTTGCTGACTTCAGAGTACAAGTCAGTACAAACAGGCAAGTTTGCAAACTAAAACAGAGATTAAACCAAACCAAGAATTTCACTGGTTGTAAATGAAGATTTTATTTTTGTGTGTGTACGTAGTACATACATATGCTTTTCAGTGCTTCCAGAACTTGCAGCCTTCCCTGGAAAGGGCTATGATCCATAAAGGTTTGTGGCCCTTCTGACCTCCAGGCTGTGGAGTTGCTGGGGAAACCTGTGTGAAATGGCAGCTTTTTGCCTGATGGTGCCATTTTATTTGACCAACTTCAAAATCCTTAAGACACACCTGGGGGAGGCCACCAGAGGGTCTGAGCATCTACTTCCGCTTGTGCCTTTGAAATTCTGCTTTGCCTTGTGATTTGGTGGGTGCTTTTTGTATCATTCCATGTGCATCTTATGAGAAAAGTAAGTGGGCAGAGGCACAAACCTGCTGTTTTGGGAGGCTCGATGTGTAACTGTGCTGTGGGCAGTCAGTGGCTTTCTGCCTCCTCCAGTGCCATGGTCCCACTGCAGCCCCTGTGGCCCCTTGCTGAGAGACATTTGTAAAGAAGATTTTTCCACTTGCAGTGAGCGAACTCCTGGTTGCATCCAGTGCCCACTAAAGTAAAATGAGACTCTGGTGAAGCACCAGATTTCAAGCTCTTGGGGCTGCTACATATTTCTCTGCTTGGGGGAGAGGCCAAGTGTTTGCAACTTTAGATGTAAAATGTAAAAGTACTTGGTTGTCACATGCCATTAGCTGTTTAAAGTGTGACGTCTCAGGAAATGCTTCATCGTACTCCTCCAAATGAAGAAATCTGAAGAGAACTTCAAACTGTTTGCTCACTTTGGGTATCATGTTGCAGGGTCAGATGGTGAACTCAGAGTTGTACCTACTCTCAAATTGGTTTAAATGGCAGTCAGACAGTTCAAGTCACAAAAAATCAGCTTGTACATTTTCTTTACTTTTTTCTTTACAAGTAGAACTTAGGAGCGATGTCTGTATGGCAAAGCTTGCCCAGATACTCTTCTCCAGCTGTTTTCCCTGAGACACCTTTTACTCAACAGCACTGTTAGTTTAACTTTATCATCTGCTTGAGTTTGCTTTCCTCTTTCTGCTGCCAGATGAGTAATGGGAAAAGCTGCTCTGAAAGGATACGTGTTGTCTGCCTGGGCTTTTGCCTCAGCAAGTAGTTGTATTTCACCTCAAAAGAGAAAATCTTGAATCTGTGATGCTGTGTAAGGAGGAAAGTGGTGCTGATGTTTTTGGCTTTGTTCCTCAGGAGTGTTCTAGTTGCTTGCCTGTGCAGTGGTCCAGCAGAAGACGTGTCTGGTATGTAAGGATGGGCCATCACAGATGGCCAAGGGGGCCAGTGAAAACAGCTTTGTAGTCACCCTGATATGAAATTGCTTCACTAACAAGAGTATGAAACATGAAATTATAGTGTTGTGTGGAACGAAGTTTCTTCAGCTGTCATGCTCAAAGGTCCTATTAAGCTGTCAGCTTGCTCTGCTTTGTCCTTGATTTTGCTCCACTGTAATTTAACATGGTTTCACTTCTCAAAGCCAAACCTTTCCAAACTGACCTTTGTCTCCACCCTGGTCAATACCCTTCAGAAAGATATTTTGTTACTTCAAGATGTTGTGGTTGTCTCTCTGGTCAGAAGTCCTGCATTCCTTGTTTATTTTTCTTTTTAACATCATGGTCCATATTCATCCCTGTGTAGCTCTAGGGTACTAATTTGCCTCCAGGAGAGTGTTTTTGGCTGGTGGGCTGATAGCTATGCAAGCATGTTGGCTGTCCCTAATGTTATTCAAATTAAATCCAGGTCTGGATGAGAGTATTTGCAGATGAATTCATATGAATCCTTGTGAAGAAAGCACAGATACTGGTAAACCTGACAGTGACTTTATTGATGCTGGTAGTAATAAAAAATTATGATTATGTGATCAGGGATAGACTTTTTTCTTTTGTAATAGGTATGGTTTAGCATTGTATTTATTTCCTGTAAGAACTTTTTCTAACTTGTTTTGATACAGGGAAAACATATTTCCATTAAAGAATGTCACTGGGGTGATTTTTGCTTCATTTGCATTTATTCTTTGCTGATTTACTTCAGAGTAACTGTTACTGGTATTTGTGTGTTAGATTGCTTCCCACATTGTACGAAGCAGTTGTGGCCTTCTTGTTTCTTGAGGAGTACTCTGATCGTGGCACGGGC
The DNA here is from genome assembly GCA_013400235.1 of Oriolus oriolus. Classification (NCBI taxonomy): domain Eukaryota; kingdom Metazoa; phylum Chordata; class Aves; order Passeriformes; family Corvidae; genus Oriolus; species Oriolus oriolus. The sequence continues at coordinate 708,939 of VXBT01005375.1, read as the reverse complement.
ATGAGCAAAGCTTCTGACCAGCTATGCAGCCCCTCCTTGTTGTGCTGTAGGTATCAGTCATCCTGCTCCTTCTGTGCTTGTGCCATAGCACCCTGCTCAGGCTGGGCCTCTCATCATTCATCTTCATGAGATGAAGGTCCCCTTGGAAAAGGGGGAGACCATCACATCTTACAAGACTAGTAACAGCACTGAGTGATCTGTAATTGATGTGACTGTGTGAATCAGCTCCTTTTTTTGTTTTAATATTGGAGACCAAGGGGTGGGCAAAAGGATAGAGAACTGTGAATTGCTGAGAAGGTTTGCCTTAAATTTGTCAATCCCTTGTACAACATCTGCACGTTGTTTTGCTTTCTTCCCTGTCACTTTAGAGAGCCCTGAATCAGTGAGGAACAGATAGTTCAGTTCTTAAAGCAGTGCTTCTGTAACTATACACAGTTGGGGAATGTGCTTCTGGTGGATTTATTCCATGAAATGCAAGGGAAGGATTCATGAGTACATAAAATAACAGCCTAATCAAAGAAATAAACAAGAACAAGTCTGTAATCTTCACAAAATTGGGGGGAAAAAAGTGCTTCTGATGGACTTGCTCCTACTGTTTTCTTTGTAGCTGTTTCCAGAGCTCAGACCATCTGTTCCTTGTTGTAGGTTGTTAAGTAAAATGTGCTGCCAATACAAATAGCTCTGCTTGATGTTTGTTTGCATAAATTGTTTTGAAAGCTTCATGACGAATTTTAAGGATTACTTACAGGGGTAGGACTCTGTGGAGGAGGAAATATAAATTTGATGATGCATGTTGGAATCCATTAATTTGTTTGGAATTTATTATAAAAATGAACATTCTATGTGTTTGTTAGAGGGGAGGGAAACAATTTCATCTTGAGCCCAGAAGGTTATGGTGACAATATGCTTATTTGGCCACATTGCAGTAAATGTGATCAATCCGCCTTCACATCTGAATATAAGTTGCCTTTACTTGTCAAATAAACTGTTCAGTATATCTAACTCACAAAATTTCAAAGAAGTGAAGCCTGCTTGGGTTTTGAGTGCCTTGGGAATCTTACACTCAGTTTTGTCTCCCTCTTTGATACTGGACATTGGTGTGGGAAGAGTGGCTTTGAAATGCGTGTCAAAGGTAAGTGAGAGGCGTGGAGGGGATTTACACCTGGCTGCTGTTGGTTATATGGTGTATTGTGTACTGGGATCTGTGGTGGTGGTGGTGTCATGTATGCTATGGCATGTGGGGACATAATTCCTGCTTCCCAAAACTGGTGATCCAAAGGCTGAAAGAAGGTAGAGGAAGTGTGCCTAAGGAGGGAGAGAGGATTTGAGTAAAGCCCTTTAAGTCCGTGACAGAACTTGTGTAGTCAGACTTCTTCAGCAGGATGGTGCTGCCTGATAGGGAAATATTTGCAAACAGTGGGCTTGGAGCAGCTGATACAGAAGCAACTCATTTTTCCTTGCAATTGTGTTCCTCTTCTTAATAGAGATCTAGTATCTGGTGGCTTATCTTTAGCCTTACAGTCTAGGAGCTTCAAGTAGTTGAAAATCAAATGGGTACCTTCCTTCTCACCAAACCTTTGGGTCTGGATTTGGAATCACTGCACAGTCAGATGTTCCTCTTGTCTTGTGAAACTGTACATTAAAAACACAACCACACATACACACACACATGCTCCTTAGCTGCTCATCACAGCTTTGCAGTGGTAATTCTCTGGTTTTAAGTGAATTGACCTGGCTGCTTTCATCTTCAGGTAATGCAGCCCCAGTTTATAATTCAGACCAGGAGCTTATGGAGATTTAGAAAGAGGCCCAGAGCTTTGCTTTACTGTGCCAGTTAAAGCATTTATACTGATGACAGTTAAATTGTTGAGGGCTCTGTTATTCATTTACATCACAGACACTAAGGTCCTCTGACGACCTACTGCAAATGTAAGCCAGATGTACCCAAACATATCTATTGTACATTTTACTTCATTTCAAACACTTCTCCTGACTTTCAACTCAAACCTTCTGTCTGTCTTGTCATGCTACAGTATTTAATGATATTTTATTGCATTAGTTCACAAAACCCTTGAGTTTTTCAGTTGTCCTAAGCTAATGGACTGGATCTGTACCCATTTGCTAATACAAGATCTTTTTTAGTAGGTAGCAGAGCTATTAAACATAAATCAAGGTTTCCGATAAAATATTAGGTTTCCGCTGCATCTTACAAAAGGAGAGTCTGCAGTTTTACCTGATGATTATATCTTACAAGCTATAGTTAAAGCTTGTTTGGGGATTTACTGCATTCCATACCTAGTAATTTCATACAAATCCATAATGATTATTTTGTATGTTCCTTTCATTTAGCTCATAAAAGAAACCGCATAGTTTGCTAGCTGTAGAAACGAGAGCTATCCGCTATTATTTCCTTTGGAAGGATGCACTGAGAAACAGATTTTTAATAAAAAGGTAATTTTTTGCTATTTAACCTGTGTATCAAAAATCAGAGAGTAAAGAGAGATCCTTGCCTTGATAAGACAGAAATAGTCAGGCTTGCTACAGGAAGAAAAACATGTCACAGCACTCAAAATCTTTATATATTCTTTTGAAAAATAGGTTAAAATAGTATAAGCTTTGGTGGAGACTTATGATTTTATTGTCATGCCTTCATGAGTGAACGGGTGTCTCCTATTCACCTTTGGAGCAGGGACTCTTCCTTTTGGAAGACAAAGGTTGGTTGTTTGGCATGTTCCCTGGTCCCAGCTGTGGAAAGTGCTTGAGCAGAGGCTTGGCTTAACATGGGTTTTGGTACATCCTTCTAAAGTGTCTCCACTCCCTGCTGCTATTTTTAAGTACACACACAAATCCTTCTGAAGAAAATGTGATAGTGGTTAGGCTGCCCTGAAGTATTGTTCTTGATAGGAAAGCACTGAAGGATACCATTTGGAGCATATGCTCTCTCAGTGTGGGTTGCAGAGGATATAACTGCCCTGTTATTTGTGCTACAGCAAGCCAAGAAACATGTGACACAACTTGATCTCATTTTTACCCATGTAAATCTGGAGAATTTTTAAAACAACTTTTGGAGCTGGTATAAAATTACATGTTGTGAAGCAGAGCACAGTGTGGCTTGTTTCTTGGTCAGAAGGTAAATACAGTCAATTGGACCTGGTTGGGAACTTCTGATAAAAGATTTATTTAGAAATATTGATGCAATGAAAGAAAGCTGTTGTGACAATGAACCTGTCTGAGAGTGTCTTGGGTCTGAAATAGGGGAGGGAGCAAAATGGAGCTGTTCACCCAAAATAGCTGCAAGGATGTCCCCGGGATATGGGACTCCAAGGTTCAAGTTCCCTCACAGCTCAGGCTTGTGGCCAGCCTTGCGGTTATAATGGGGTGTCTGTCCCATTTTGGGCTGGTAGGATGCAATGTTTTGAAGCTTTGTGCTGGAATGCAGTGCAGAAAGAAAACTAGCTTAGAAACATCAACTATTTCCTCGTAAAACAGGATTCTTGGTTGTAGCTTGCAGTGCAGCTGTTCTTTCTTCAAACTTGAGTCTTCCCTGGTTTGGAGGGAATGGTATCAGCACCATAACTTTTTTTGTCCTCTGCTGTGGCAGTATCTATCATGCTCCTCAGCAATGCGGGGTATCAAAAGGAGAATGCCAATGAATGGATCTAGGGTGCTATTGCAAAGCAACAAGACAACTCCACTTTTATACAGGCTTCTGTTTTGCAGACTAAGTTTGGTCTGATCTTTTTGTTTGGTTAAGTTTGTGTCGAGTAACCTTGCAAACGCATCTACGCTGGGGCCAGGCTAATGATATCAGATGCCTTTATTCTAGGTGATAACACCCGAGTGACCTTATAGAGACTCTGTTTCTCCAAAGAAAAACAATGTTAACTGTTGACTACGCACTATCATTTGAAATACAGTGCTGTTTAAACACATGGGACTTGTCATCCTGTATCACTGAAAAAACAGAAGCAAGCATGGTGGAGTCGCTGGTCAGTGGATAAAAGCAGTTTTTCTTTCAACATTTCCTCAACTGAAAAAACCCACCCCAAACCCCACATTTAAGCTTCATGTGTAAACCACTAGAAATAACAGGGCCAGGAATGTGATCACGTTTATGAGAATTTAGGAGACAGAATAACGATTGCAGCTGAAAGTGGCTCGGGCTGTTGCTGAGCTGAGCCGCTGTCTGTGGCTGGGGCTCGGAGTTTGTAATTCAAGGCATCTCCTACAGCTGTTCAGAGTTCTGGGGGGAGATGCTGACTTGGGGGCCATTGCGTGGGCTCTGGGGATGACCCCAGCTCTCCACTGGATGTCAGTGTTCCCCAGGAATGCAGCTGCCAGAGCACTTATCTGGCAGTAAAAAAAAAAAGGGGTGGGGGGGGAATGTGTAGAAAGACTAAAGAAAATTAAAGAACAAAGCAACCTTGACTCTTTAGAAAAGTCATTTAGGAGCAAGTTTTGTGACTGTTCAGCTTGAATTATAAGGCAAACCTTGACAGAAAGATCATGTTTACAGTAAAACACATCTTACACAACTTCCGGGCTCACATGCCAGAAAGAGTTGGATTTAGTTTCAGAAAAAACAAATGAACATTCTTCACTCATCTCCCTACAGTTTTGATACTTTGATATGCTGCAAAGTGAGTGATTCTGTTTTTGTCTCTGACAGTTTTTCTTTTTTCAATAGTCACAAAAAAAAATTTTTTCAAATCAGTGAAAGCATGAGAATGTCACTAAATGATTGATTGCTTGCTGGGTTTCAGCCTTTGATAATTAAGCTTAACACAATGTCTCCTCTTCACTAGAGAATGGTATTGTGCCAAATTCAAAAGACACATGAAAAATTGAAATCAGAAAATAAAAACCTTTTAAAAACCAACTGCTCCCATCTGTTGTGCTGTTCAGAAGGGAACGTAACAGTGGAAGAGACACAGAGCACATAAAACAGTAGGAGGAAGAATGGTGAGCTTTGAGGCTCCACCTTCCAAGCTCACAGAAGTGCCTTCATATGAAGATCTTGTTTCTTGCGGATTTCTGGTGGTTGTTGTTTTTTTTTGTTGGTTTTTTTTTTTTTTTTAATTCACTAAAATGGATTCACAAAGGGAATTTCAACAAGAATTTTGCTGAACGACTGAGTGGGGTGTTGTAGCATGTGTCCAGCTGTATCGTTACAGCCTCTCACTGACGGTGTGTTGATTGTGTAGTCCTGCATCTTACTTGGAACAAGTTGTTTCTGACAAAAGGGCAGATTTTTTGAACAGAATTCCAGAAGACATTTCTGGCTGTGATGTGGGGTACATTTGAGGGCTTTCTCACCAATTCAGGAAAAACCAGCCCAAATCCTGAAATGCTCTTTCATATTGAGTTTGCTGAGCGATATTAACAAGTCTTGTTTGTTAACAAACCTGGCTTTACCCATCTGTTACAAGGTCAGCTCCTTTAGTCAGGCACAAGGTTTAGGCTGGAGTATTTAAATTAAAAATAAAGATGATGGAAATGTGTGAGAGCCCTGACTGACCTAAGAATTAGAAGGGAGCATCACGATGAATGTTCCGGTGCTTTGAGTTGAGATCTCTTAGCCCCTAAGTCTCAAAAGCGTAGCAGCACTCCAGGATCAGGTTTGGCTTTACAACAACTTGAAGACAGGAGTCCCCCATGCAGCTCATGGCAAACTTTACTTTGATAAATACTTTTGGCCTGATATTTAGCCCAGTTTATTCAGTCAACCCCAGCTAAGAATGTCATCTTTTGCATTACAGAGCCACTTGTGAAGGAATGAGCCTGTCCCCTGGGGACAGCAGTGACCAGCAGTGACAAACCTAGCCATCAACTGACCTTGCTGCATGTCTCCCATGAGAGAGGTGATGGGTGTGCAGAGAGAGGCACTGAGCAACTCTGAAAGGTGAGTAAAGCTTGGGACTGACTGCCCCACATGCCAATGGATGTTCCAGAAATGTTTGTCTATACCCACAGTAGTTTCTTACCATGGCAGTTATGCACAGCACAATGTTGAAGCAAAGCTCTGCTGGAGAATGTGATGGATAGGGATTGCGTACCTTCCTCTGGAAGTGGCCTGTGCTTCATGTAAAGCAGGGAGCCCAGGTCATTAATTCTCTTTATATTTTGGGACAGAATATATGTATCTGATGTGCAAACTGTTTAGGGACATGAGAGAGCAAACCATTTTTGTCCAAAAGGCACCTTCATGTCTCTGAGACTGGTAGCCAGATCTGATTCAAGAATGGGATTCTGGACAAAACTGGAAAAACCTGGGCAAAAATTTCTTTTGGACAAAATAGGAATTTGCCAATAGGAAGTGAATAAACCAGACTGAGAAGTATTTTCCTCCTGCAGCTGGCTGAAGGACTGACTTTTTTAGAAGCTCTGCAGCCTCTTGAGCCACTGTAAAGCTATGCCAGAAGGGTTGACTGAAACACTTTTTAAAATTTGGGTTACTTTATACTGTTCCTCAAGGTTGTTACTGTTGTCCAAGTTAAGCTTCTTGTCTTGCTCCTTGTCTTCTGTAAACTCTTATGAAATGTCATATAAAAAGCCAAATGGAAATGTCTGTTTTGCATTTTTATCTTCCCCTTTGTTCATTGCCTTGTTTTCCAGCCTAAACTGTCATAATATAGTGGGCCAGGAGTTACAATATTTAATGTCTCACAAATGTAGGCAAGGAAAACTGCAAGTAAATGAGTTACTGTGTTAAGCTGATTTTTGACTAGTGAATAAAAGCAACTTGTACATGTGTGACTGATGGTGAATTTTGGCTGTGGTGATAAAAGTAGGGTCAGGCAGGCAAGACACAGTGGAGTTGGATTCCATGCAGTCAGACCAGGTTTTGATTTGCAGCGGGAAAGACTGAGCCCCGTGACATTTAGATATGATACAAAGTTATTTGATTTGCTCTTTTTAATCTTCTAGGTTAAGTTTTCATATGCAGGTAGAAGAAAAAGGCAAACATAAGAAGTGAGATGCTTGCCTGTAGTTTTACCAATTTATTGTCTGACTGATGCTAAAGGTGTCTTCTGCTGATTACTGAAATATTTTCTGAATTAGATACAGCTGGGGAACTGTCTGATACGAAGCTGAAAACCGGTCTGTCCTGTAGTGCCTGTAGCCAAACATGCTGAGAATCTCTCCCCTGTTCCCTGACTTTTTTGAGGTGTCAAATACCTGTACAGCTCTGAGAGCACCAGACCTGAAGGGGTATAAACCTGGTGAACTCTGCTGTATTCACTGAATTCCAATAATAAGTTAAAGGAGCAGGCAGACGTGGCCTTGATTGACTGCAGGGCTGGATGCAGCACTCCTCCTGCTGAGCAGCCAGGCCGCAGAAATCCCATCTAACTGACATCAATGGGAAATCGGCATCTGGGCTGCTAATTTTGTGTGTGATTCTTTCTAAAATGTAATCTTTACCATTCGTTCCTACAATGTGTTTTCTTTCCCTGTGACCACCACACAGTGTTTATTTGATCATGCTGAGAACCCACATCTTATCTGGTCTTCTAACTTTTTCCTTTTGAAAGAGATAACAAAGGAAGGGGGATCACAGCAGCAAGGGAGAGTGGAGTATTGTGAATAAATATCCTATTTGCATCTGCACAGTTAGACACAGTTGAATATTAAAGCTCCTGTTATTTTCAGCAGCCATTACAATGTGAGATTTTAAATTCTGTATAATTTTTGCTGGAGCTGTAGTTTGGGTTTTTTTTTTTTTCCTTCTAAGAAAGATGCAGGCATTGCTTCACACTGGGAGGTTTATGAAGTTCAGGCTGTGCATGTGGGAATTAGAAACAAATAGGCTTAATTTCCTAAGGTCTTACAGGACTGTTAATGGTTAAGCATTGCTGAGGGACTGTGCTTTCTTCCTTTACCAGTTCTCTCCCCTTCATCTAGAAGAACAACACTTTAACTTCATACAGTCACTAGGAAAAAAAGTTACTTTGTAAGTGACCCTTGAATATTTTGGCTCTTGTGGCTGACCCTGGGTTAAAGGATACCAAGATAGCTCAAGCCTGCTTTTTGTCAGCGTTTCCACTCTACAGGAACTCCTGGAGATGCCTTGGTGGGAATCCAGTGATAAAACTGGAGCTCATTTCTCACTTACAGAAAGGAAAACAAAACTGAGGAAAGAATGCTTCCTGCTACTCTTTGGTCAGTCGATAAGCTTAATTGGCCAGGCTTGCCTGCTGTACATTGATTGTACCTACTAATAAAAGAGCTATTGATTGGCACTTTATTTAGCACTGGCTTGCCTGGACTATAGTTCCTGCTAATGTTATTATTACATCAACCTTTTCCTGTTCCCCAGTTCTTTAGTGCAATAAATTATGTCAAATGCCTCTAGTGTTTTCAATATTCTTGGACAGTTTTCTTTAGGTTTTTGACCTCCTTAGTACACAGTGTGTCATCTCCAGTACGTGTGAAAATGTCTAATGGGATGCAGGAGGAATGTAGATGCTAACCTGTTATGGAAAAGTACAGGAACTGTTATGCCTACATTTTGTTTTAATTGGCCCTTGGAAAGCAAAGAAATTGATATTCCTTGACATCTATTTAATGTGACTGTGATTAGTGAGCGGTGGTGGCAGGTTAATGGAGACAAATATCTCTATCTGGAAACTTGCATTGTCTTTGTAGCCTTGCTACTACCAGTAGTATCTCACTTGTTACAGCCCAGAGCAGTGGTCCTGTGCCTGTCACTGGAGCAGATCTGGGACCTCTTCGGTGGGAAGTGCTGCTCTTAATCTCAAGGCAGAGGGGTTTTGGGGCTCAAGCAGTTAAACTGCTGTTTCAGACCTGGTTTTGGTCAGTCCCCATTATTGTGGATGAATGATATAATTTTCTGAATTCCATTACAAAATGAACATGGCTAGAGCCTAGCACAAAGTCCTGCTTCAGCTGAGGTACTACCTGTGCTACTGTAATATTTCTCCTTAATGTGCTTTATAAAGAAAAGGTGATGCTTGCGGCAGTTGTTCCAGGTCTCTTTAGCCCTGCTGGGCTGTCCCAAAATACCATGGGAGGGGTGGGGGCTGGTGCTGTGCAGCACAGCGGGGGGGTCAGGCTGTTGCTGGAAGCTTGAAGCAGTTGTGAAAAGTCTGCTGTGCCTGTGCACACTGTGACTTGAAGTGCTTTATAAATCTGACAGCCTGGCTCCCTTCCGCAGGGAGAGAGAGGCTCTCTAGGGTTGCCCCCAGCCAAACTGCAGCAGCCTCCTCCAAACCCTGCAACAGCTCAAGCCACTGCTCAAATAAGGACTATAAAATATGAATGTGCACCATGGCCAGCTACTTTACAGGGCTGTAACTACTGCAGATAATGTGACAACCCTGTGCCCTGCACTTGTATTAATGCTGGCACTGGGATGCATGTAGGAAATGCTGAGGAATATCTGTAAGACTCCAGAACAAACTGTAGAGCAGGATCCATAACAGAAGATGTTAGTGAAGTAAGGATGTATTGGGAAATGCAACGATCTTAACCCAAAAATCAAGGCCACAGAATGTAAATGTAGGTTAGAAATTGGTGTGTTCTTCTGTTAGTGTTCCTTCCTGATGTTCCTCTGCTCTGAGCTTGGCTCCTGGAGGAAAAGTTCCATTCTTTAGCTGGGGCAAGTTAAACAGCAAGCTAATTCCATATTTATTTTTCAAGAAGCAAAATGCAGCTTTACAACTTGCGTTCGGATATAGCAGGGTGTGTTTGACAGGGCTTCATACCTCACAGCGCTCCCAAGGCAAGTATTAATTGCCCCATAAAACACACTGTGTCATGTCTTGTGGCTCAACGTGTTACAGGTCTGTGCAAACTTGTTTTATAGCCCTAACAGCCCACTACTGCTTCTGAGAAATGTTTTCCTTTTAATGGGGGAAAGAAAAACAGCATTTAAAAATATTATAACGGTGACAAGGAAGAAAGAATGCTATAGAATTTCCACAGGCCAGAAAAGCTGTCGCAGATTAAACACCTGTTATAAATGGGTGCACATATATTATTTTGTATTAAGGAGTCTTCTGTCTAGAGAACAAATCCATCTCCCCTAATTTGACGCTCTACCCGATATCTGGGCCAAACGTTGCCTTAATTTGTCTCAAGGCAGAAACAGAAGAGCGTATGTGCAACTGCAGCCACATCCCCTGGCTCAGCAGTGCGCCAGTAAAGCTGTGCTTGGTGCTCCAGAACATGCCATGGGCTTCATAACCTCATTGCATGTGAGAGCCAGTTGCTGTCGATCTGACTCCTGTTTACCCAGGATGTTTCCACAGCAATTATGGCAACTGAAAACAACAGAGTGGACCTCTTGGCTACTGAAAAATGTAATTGTCCTTTCCAAGTCTTCTAGTTCCCACTCCCACATCTCCAGGAATGACAGTGAGCAGATTACAGCCTAGCCCCAAAGATTCACACATGGTGTAGCTTCACTGGGGTCAAAAAGGATTATTTCCAATGTCTAATCACAAGCATATGGCTGAGCCTGATCAGAGTAAGTTCCTTGGCCCATTCCTTCCTGGTTGTCTTTCCAATCTTAATTCTAGGCAAGCCCCAATAAGGGAATTGGACTTGCTGTTCCTCTTTAAAAAGTATTTTTAGCCCATTCCCTTCTGTGCAATAAGTAGTTAATAGTGGATTTAGTACCTGCTGTGCTGTGAGCTATTACCTTTGTGATATGGGAGCGTTTTATAGCCACTTTTCACTCTGTACCACTGGCAGAATGATTTCATGATGTCTATAGATGTTGAAGATTCAGACCTCAGATTTGTCGATGTGTTGCCAAATATCTAGCATAGGCATCCAATTAAACTGCAATTCAGGTTTTCATGGGTTTTGCTTTGCTAGGTATGGATGATTTTTCTGCTTTTAGATCAAAAGTGAGGAAAGATCCCGAGATATTCAAGTGACAAGTCTCTGGCAATGAAATCTGACTGAAGTTTACTTATTAATGACTGTAACAATACAATTTTCTCTACCAAAGTTAAGCTGAGGGTCTTGCTGAGGTTTGAGCTAGAATATTTGTGTTGCTGCCTATGCTATATGATATACAAAACTTCTGTCTGTAAAAAATGCACAGTATTTTCAGGAACTGCTTCTGCACAGTAGTTGAGCAGGAAATTGTTTTTGTTTGCAAGTAATGTGATGTGAAGTGAAAGGATACTCTAATTTATAAATAGGTAAATCTTGCTTTTACAAGAGTTAATGCTATTATGTGTAAATATTTTTCATTTAAAAGTTGTAAAATCAGTTGAAGTTAGAACCTAATTCATAAATGACCTGAAGGTTTATGAAGCGTTCCCTTTGCGTTCTCCTCAGGACACACAAGGGACGTGCTTGCCCTGCCCATGTGAATTATCCCTTGTGAAATCCATTTTTTGTGATTTATCAATCCTCTCTAGCCTCGCATGCAGGCTAATGTATCTGAGAGCTGCCGTGTGTAACAGTCCCTTAAATCAAGGGGAAATAAGGAGGTTTGTTAAAGTAGATTAAGAGATTAAGAAATTGAAGGGGGCAATTCCCCAAACCACTACTCATGTCTGTGTCCTCGCTGCTTCCAGGAGCTCCAGTTGTACAAGAGGTTTGTGCACTTGCCCTCATTCTCAGCCTGTTTCTGCTGCAGCTGAGGCTGTTCTGTGATCCAGAGCAGGGGTAGGAGGCTGAGGAAAGGAGCCAGTTTTGAGGTGACAAAAGAATGCATCTCTTGGATGAAAAAGTAAGGCCAGGAGAAGAAGTTTGATGAGGAAGACATCTCTGCAATTTAAGACTGATAGAGTATGAAAACTGTTTCTAGCCTATCAGAAACAACAGCAACAAAAACCAAAGCAAAAAACCCCATTAAAAATGTGCATTGAAATTGTCTGTTTCCCATGGCTTCAAAGTGAGCTCACCCAAGGATCATGGTGTGGCATGCATTCTAAGAAATATTATGTCTTTGATGCACTTTGATGCACACAATGTGTAAGCCTTCAAAAAAAAAAAAGTTTTATGACCCCTGATAGTTTTGTTTAAGCTTCAGTTTCCTGGCTGAATCTTGTCACAAAACTCTCAGGTCATGTCCATGGAGTAAATGCTTTTAGAGGCAGTGACTTCTTGTCTGGTTAAAGCTCTAGGAGGGACCATGATTTCAAGATGGCATCCTGGGCATAACATTGGAACGTTAAGTATTCCTTGGGGTTTTCCTTGAATACCAGTAGAGCAAATTCACTGGTAGTGCCTGGGAAGATGTTCTCAGGCTGAGAGCCTGAAATCTGATAAGAATGAGCATCGAGAATTATCACCAACATGGCTGAGTTGGTGAGAAGAGACAGAGGAGATTTATCTTTCACAGCCCTCCTAAAACAGGGCAGTTGCCAAGGCTGTGAAAATTCTGTAAGAAGCCTCAGCCTCAAGATGTGGGGAGCCCTCATGGCATAAGGTCGAGGATCAGCATCTGCCTGTGAAGGGAGGCTGGAGTGCATGGCTGTTGCTTGGTGGGAGCCTGGAACTACAGGGAGGCTCTGTGAACATAGGGGCTGCAGAATATTTGGGAATATGTTGTTGCTACAGGACCAAAATAACTTTTCATGGGAAAATCAGTGGGAGTAGCCCGATTCAAGATGCTTAAAAATTAGGTATAAGGTAGATAAGTTGTTAATCTCTGTGCTTGCTATCAGCGGAAGAAACTACATCGTTGCTTTGAGGGAAGTGGCCAGTTCCATTCATGTCTGACTTGAACTGGCTTGTGCAGATGCAAAATTAGTTTTCCTTACATGTCCAAGCTGTCTGTAACTTTCCTAGTCCAGTGCAGCAATTGAGGCTGAAAAATGCAAGTGGTGTTTAGATCTAGAATTAAAAGTTGCTTTTGCTGACTAGATGGTACAGCCCACATTAAAAAAAAAAAAGTTCCTTCTCTTGTAAAGTGTATTAAATAACATCGTGGCTGGTGGCTCAGATAACACTTATGAAGAGGAGAACAGCATTACAGAAATAGGAATATAGTGTAACTGTAGTGAATTGAAGTTGAATAGAATGAAGAAGTGAATTACAAAGAGTTTGTCATGAAGGAAGGTAAAAGGTGAGCTTGAAATTAATTACTGCAACTTTGGAGTTGCAGCTTATCGCAGTGGCTTTGGAAATGGGATGAGTTAGTGGGTAACAGAGAAATCCCCACTCACTGAATGTCAGGAAAGGAACTTTGCTTAGAGACAACTTGTCGCAACTTCTATGTTTCTTTCTTATCATTAGCACGCAGCACCTAGTTCTATCCCTTAGTCGTAATTCCCAAAAAAGGTTTTTGCATGTGGAACTTTCACAGGTGACTGTATGTGTGGATTATAGAATATTTTTGGCATTAGTTTGACAAATGGGTTCTCAAATATAAATGGAGATGAGATGATGTTTGATAGCAAAATGTTCCTACCAAATTTGTTTATTGGGGTGGAGAAAATGAAAAACTAATATATAAGCTTATGATTATGAATGCAAACATTTATTGACTACTTTGAGCCAACTCAACACTTAAATCACTGGTAGCATCTTTTAATATTGATTAAGGTAAATACTCCACTGATAGCATTAGTCAATATCTATGTGTAAATCAACATGTGATGTTTTTACTGTATGTTTAATGTTTTTGAGTTATGTGCTTCTGGTTCTGAAACAATGAACCAGAGGCTGGAAATCATTTTGGTCCTGACAAAAGGTGCTGCCTTTCTTAAAACATTTACATTTTAGGTAATTGGCTGCAGCACCTGACAGCACCACTGTAGCCTGATTGAAGCCGTGTCCCAGCAGTGCCACTATAAACCACAGCACTGAGAGTTCATAACCAGGGCAGATTTGGAGGGGGGAAGGGAGGGCACCCAGTTTTTAAAGCTGCAATGTGATACATAAAGTCTCAGTAACTTGATCATTTTGGAAACATCTCTTTAAATAAATCACGTCACATTTAGGAAAATGTTTAACTGTAGGAATTGTTTGGCTGGAAGTCCAGAGCTAGTCCTTCAGGGTAGCTTGATCTGTGCCAAATTAATGATGTTCATGAATATTTAATGGATGGGAACTAATATAATTCACATGGCTTTGCTGCTTTCAACTCTCTGTACCAGTTTCCACATTCTTGCCCAAAGCATCAGTGCCTCCACAGGGGAAATATCATGTGTGTCATGTCCCACGATGCTGTTGCATACATTACTTACTTAAATATCACACCACTCAGTATTACACAAATTTAGGATTACCCTAAAAAATGGTTTTCAGTACCTGTTCACTGAAAGCAGGATATGGGTTTAGGCTGAGCTTAAGCTGTGTTTTGGCCCCTGCTAGAAAATGGCTGGAGATTAGTGTTACTCACAGTTGCCCCTCAGTAGCACCACTGTGGAAGAATAAGCTGGTACCAAAAGGGTTGGAGCTTTTTTCCCCTGTTATTGATTAATGGAAGAAGTTTCAACCTTCCTGTAAATAAACACAAAATATTACCAAAAAGCCTCAAAACAGGCAAATACACCAAAACAGATAAGAAAGGGAAACCCCAGGAAGTCCAGGGCAACTTGCCATTCCTCTTTGACTGTTATATGTTCGTTGGCATATTCACATGATCTGACTCTCTATGGAATTGTAATTTGATGACACTAATGATTATCCAGAAATAATTTTTCCACTGGGGAGAAAAATGTAGCACAGCCAATTTGGGTGATGGCATAAGTGATTCAATGGTTTAAATACTAATAAAAATTGAAATATCTTAGTAAGTAAGGGTTAATTGAAGAGCTTTTTTTCAAGCCTACTTAGCTAAAAGTAATTTAAAAGGAGAAAAAAACCAACATAATTGAGGCTATTGCTATTGAGAGGGTTAAAAAATAAAAAACTGCTGTGTCAGTTTCTGTCCTTGGAGAGCCTGAGGTACCCTCAGGCACCATATTCACAGTCATTTCAGGCAAGCAAATAACAAAACCAGAAAAATATCTTAGGCTATTGCCTGGAGAGGGGCTTAAAAATATTAAGAAAAGACAAGAGCAATAAACAGTCCTTGTAGCTTTCCCTGAAGCAGGAATACTGTCAGGAATAGCTTTTTAAAAATAATAATAAAAAATCCAAGATCTTCTGGGCATGAATGAGCTTAGCTCTGGTGATGTTTCAGTGACATACATCAAAGCATACCTTCAACGTGTAAATTTGCCTGACACATTTTTAAAGTCTCCGTGGGGCATTTGCTGCTATCATCAGTTAGACTTGGGAACCCTAATTATATTACATTTGGAATTTGATGGTCTGTTTTATGCAGGAGGTCAGCCCGGACTGTAATGGTCCCTGCTGGCCTTCGTATTTATGCATGTAATGAGTAAAGCATCTCATCCTGCAAACGCCCGGGCAGCTGGGTGTATTAGCATACAATAGATGACTTCAGGAACATTAACCACAGGGCTCAGTAAAATTATAGCTCCAAATAGCTGGAAACTCAAGCCCTGAATATCTATTACTATTTCCTTGAACTGAAATATTTGCTGCTAAAATACAAAGGTACAAATGTTTTTACACGTTTTATGTAAGGGATGGTTTTACGTTACTTTTTGCCGTGTCTGTTTAGATGCCCGCTGTTAATACAGCATGAATTTGTCATGGAGATGTATGTGGGGCTAGAGAGGAACTTTCCTTCTTCCCCAGTGTGAGTCACCAGCTCTCTTCATGGGCTGTTAGCAGATGAATTCCTACTCTGTTACACACGAGAACATTTCACTCGTGTATCCAAGCTGCTCCATAAGAGAGCTGACGCTATTTTAGCTTTCTGTGTCTCATCGGGGTGCTGCTAATGACTCACAGGTTGTAAGATGCATCTTCTCCTTGATTCCTCTTAAAGGTTATTAAGTTCTTTGATGCATGAGTGTCAGGAAATATTGTCAAAACCCCAACGTCCTCAAAAGCCTGTTGGAGGAAGTTGCAAGAAAACTCAAAATAACAGTAAAGCAGGAAAGTTGAGTAAAAGATTTTTCTTTACTCATTTTGTTTAATATGCAGTCAGAACTGAGCCAATTTAATGACTTTCTTGTTTATAAGCATATAAAATTAAGAGTTACTGGCTCTCTTACTTATGAAGATTAATTTAATATCAGATGTAAACCCTAGTGTATTCTCCATCATTTTTCTTGGTAGTTGTATTTCAGTCTTTTCTAAGTCCATTAATTGTGAATAGATCAAGAGCCACTTAGTATTATAATTTCAATCCAAAGCTAAGCAGAGAGATTGGATATTGGTTCTCCAAGGAAAACCTAGATGGCACAGTACCAAACATGATTTACCTGGCAACACCCTTCTTCTGGCACTAACCAGAAAACAATTTACTGGCAGAGCTCTATCAGACTAGAGAGCAATCTCTGTTGTGCCAAGGGCTGGTGTTTTGTAAGACAAATATATGGTCTTGGTGGTCGTGTGTAATTTTGAACAGAGTGATCAGCACTTAATCTCCTGTGTGATGAAAACACTGTGATTTGAATAAAAAAAGCCCTGCAAACAAACAAACCCCAACACAGCTTTAGGGAATCTGGAGTTTCAAACCTGACACTAATCCAAGTGTTTTAGATTACAAGCCTAAACCGAAACATCTCTGAAAGGTCTGATAGTAGAAGTATGTGTTTAAAGGTTACTGGAAGTCAGACAGGTGATTATCCATTAGGTTGGAGACTCCAAAATGGGAATAATGAAGACTTCCCACTCTTCTATGGAAACTTTCATCTGGTGCCTGAAATAGTGTAAAGATAAAAAGAGGGAGACTTCCATAAAGGAGAGTTATGAGAGAGAAGGGGACAGACTTTTTAGTAGGGCTGGTTGTGACAGGACAAGGGAGAAAAGTTTTAAACTAAAAGAGGTTTTTTTCAGATTGGATATGAGGAGGGAAATTTTTGCAATGAGAATGATGAAAATGCTGGCCAGCTTGCCCAGATGGTGGATTCCCCATCCCTGGAAATATTCAAGGCCAAGCTGGACAGGCCTCTGAGCAACCTGGTCTAGTTGAAGATGTCCCTGCCCATTGTAAGGGGACTGGACTATCTGAATTTTAAAGGCTCCTTCCAACCCAAACCTTTGTATGATATGAAAACTAAGGGAAAGGCACCCAAGTAGAAGCTTGGACTCCACGCCATTCCCACTGCACGTGCTGATGCTCTTGTCACGTGGTTCTTGAGCAAATAATAATGAGTCCACGGAGCCTGTCTGTGACTGTGCCCATTCTAGTGTGTAGGAAAGAGGAGAGAAGATGAGGTTGTGCTAGAAGAGCAGAAGCTGCAGATACTCACAGACTTCTTGGTACCAAATTTCCACTTTTACCTGCAACACTCAGGGAAATTGGGTTGTGCCAGGAAGTAGATGCATTTATGGGGCCTGAGTTGAGATCCAGTGACGAGCAGTTACAGGAGGAGCCCCAAAGCCATTGCCAGCCTTTCCTGGGAGCATCCAGGCTTTCTTGGCAATAGCTGGAGTTACTAACAATCCCTAAGTACTGGTTGGACACTGTGCATGGGACAGATTCTCCTCAGTACAGATGTAAACTTGCTCCAGGGAGGGAGGTAGGGATTTAGGGATGTGAGATGGAGGTTTTGAAGTGCTGAATAGGACTAAAAACCCTGAGGTCAGAAGGCAACTTTTGCCAGGGAAAGTGGCTCACAACTGCTCCATCTCTGAGCTTTGGCTTGATGCCACAATCTAAGCCTAAATAATTTGTGATGGGTTAACAAAAGCTCCTTTGGCTTTCATGTTACACTGCACCTTTTGAATTTTTTAAGAATTGAGTCCTAGCTGCTTTATATGTGGATGGTTTTACATTTAATGAGGTGTTGCTAATTTTCAGTTTAGTCTATTTATTCTTTCTTACGAAGAGCAGAAGCAGCTGCTAATTCTCCTTGAGACTGCTCGTGTAGAGTACCTGCACCCACCTACGTGTCCTCATAAATTGTTTCCTGAACTAAAATGAGCTCTCAGTATTCATTTACTTGCTTTTGGCAGATTTAAGTGGGACTATAAATCTGCATCCGCTTTTTGATTCACAAATGCATTTTATTCCATAAAGAATTAATGTGGCCACATATGAAAACTGCACCTCTGTTTCTGCTAAGTTATAGTCTTTCCTTTCTGTCAGATTCCTTCTCTCCCCTGCCCCCATTTGCCTTCTCCCATATTGCTAAATAACTGTAGTTTTAGTATTGCCAGAACAGAATATTCACTAGCAATTCTCAATTCTGACATCTTAAAGCCCTAGAGTCATATTTCAGGCCTGGATGGCACTTAAAGGCCCATAATCTTTTGCTGAATGGGTTTTGCAATACGCAAGCTGAGGCAAATTATTCAGTTTAAGGACCCGAGCTGCTCCGGGAATTCAGGGCTCAAATGTGGCACACGCTGTTGTTTTTAATTATTTATTTATTTAGAAAATGTTTGAGCAGGAAAACCTGCAGGGATGGAGCATTTCACATATCGTTAGTTCCTGGCTCTGCGGCCTTGGAAAAGAAAACGCAGCCATTACACCATCCTTGGCATTCAGGTTTGAGCACGGAGTGGGGAACCCTGGAAAAACTCATAGAGAATGGGAGAGTTTTGGGGGCAGAGGAAGATCTTTGTTAATAAATCCCATTCTCCCTGACTGGGAAGAGACTGGCCCCCCTCAAAGATGAAATCCACAGATTGTGCTTATAATGGTGGTTTGAATTGATTGATTGAAAGAGTTATGACTTTGTGGCGTGGTGAATCCTGGCAGTTTTCCCTGTATGATTTAGGGAAGGCTCTTTCAGGGCCTCTGTTAGAAAAGCAGTACTAGGATGAATTCAAAAGCCCCTTCTGCACCAAAAAAGGTTAATGATGAAGGCTTAACTTCTATATTCCCTGGAAAAATTTTCCAGGGTATTGCAAGGATAAAGTCAATAATTTTATGTTATGGCTAATCAAAGGTTCCCACTGGTGCTCCAGTAAGTTTAAGGATTACCCTTGTGAGCTGTATCTGTGATGTAATACAGTACATTAATACATTTGGTAGCCTTTATTGCCTCATAGATAAAATGTAAAATAAATCTTTGACTATGGTAGGACAGACGACTTTAAATCTCTGGTTAGATTTAAAAAAAGGGGGTATGTGTTTTATATAAGTAATACTATAAGTATGTTAAAATATAAATGGTCTTTAGTTCTTCAGTTCATAGAACTTAGTTTGTTTCTCCATGTATTTTTATGCTGATAGACTCAGTAATTATTTTATGACTTTGTCTTCCCTTCCCCTGTGAAGTTCATGGAGCATTACCCCAGGGCTGATCTGTTGATTACTCCAGGATTCTACCCTTATTTGTAGCATGGGTAGCAGTTGTGTAGTTGTGGCATCAAGCTGTTTTGCAGCAGCCCAGGATTTGGTGCAAATTTCAAATCCCTTTGGCACGAAAACTTTGTAACTCAGTAATGCTATTCAATCACATTACATCCATCTATTTCATATGCGCAGTTGTTTCTTCTGTTCCAGAATTTACCTGAAATTGTGGGAGAAATCTTGCTTTGTAGCTTCATTACCCCTCTTTGTAGTGTTGCACTGGTTCAGCGGTATCGCTGCCGGTGGCGCTGGCGGTGTCCGTGTGCTCCGGATTCCATCAGCCTACTCAGGGACTGGGGGGTTGGCACGCGCTGCTGCTGCGTTCTGGCAGTGCCAGTGCAGTTTAACTTCAGCAACCTGAAGGACCAGTGGTGCCAACAGTTTAAAGGCATAGCTCTCAGTGAACATGAAGTATTTAAACTCGGATGGTTTTCTACCCCCTGGTAAGAAAGAGTTGGCAGCTTTCACCTTGGAGCTCTGATCATCTCTCTTTTTTTTTTTTTTTTCTCCTTCTTTCCACCAAAGTTTGTGCAGGCTAAGTGAGCAGTGCCTGAGGTGCCTTCTTTGTGGAGCTGCTCAGCTGCTTCTTGCCAGATGATAGGGCTTCTGTAAAGGGAAACTTTATCACTTCTTAGTTGTTATTTTTTTTCTGTAGTAAATCTCTATAAATAGCCTTTTGATTGTCTGGAGCAGTTTAGATGGGATAACTGCAATTAAGACGCTGCTGTCAGAAAACGACTTTAATTTGACTTTGCTTATTTCTTTTAGAAGTCTGAGGTTTTGCAATTCTTTTGGTCACAGTTCCTATTGGAATTCAATATTTAACAAAGGAGCTAATGGTACCAATCAGTATCAACTGAGCTCGTGTTTTGCGTACAGGTCCTACATGGGTTTGAGCACGCAGCTCTGCTGAGGCCTCAGCCAAAACCCACAACCTTCAAAACCACTGGGCTCGTGATTCAGGCCACCTCAGTATGTCAGAGATTTTCCAGGCTCCCTCCATAAAGCATTGGTTGGAAGGACACCCGCCTGTTCTAAACTGTTCTGTACGAGCACGCTCAGCGTGTTGAGCAGCATCAAGCTCTGCTGTGCCCACCAGGGCTGCCCTGCTGTCATGGGCACCACCTCCCTGCCCAGCACACTCTGGGCAGAGCCTAACAGCCAATGGACAAGCCAGGAACGAGGTGGGCACAAGCCAATGTGTTAAAATAATCATACCATCCCTTCACTTGAACCTGCTGAGTTGCCAGGGGCTTGAAAGAGTGCTGGAGTCCTGGCCCCCCACTTAATTGGTCTCCATACCCTGGCAGCAGTCTGATTGTGACAGGCATGTTCTCAGGTTGTAAGGCTGAGGAATTACTGAGGATCCTGGCTATATGGGACCGTGAATTTTATTGAGTTGGCTGTATTAAAGCATATCTTTTTGCCAAGAACTTCACTGTAGTCATATGGAATTCGCTGTTGATGTGTCATACATTAGAGAATCTTACTGAGCTCCTCTGTACCTGGAATAGGCAGTGCTGGTGATACCAGTTAAGACACACAAATGTGGGTTGTGTTTACATTAAAAAATTGTGTGTGTATTATTGGATGTATTATTTTTGGCATTTCAGCATGGAGCATTGCCTCCAGAAACATTTTGTAAGTTTTATATGCTTTTGCACTGTTAAACTGTATTATGTTTCCTGTATTTGCATTGGCCTAAATCAATTGAATTTAGCTAAAACCCTGGATTTTGTTCAGCTTGCTGGTGGAAATTTATTTTTATTGTATATCCAGATACATGAAAAATCTTGAAAAACAGGGTGTGGAAAATCAGCTGCTTGTTTGCTTAGTGTATCCCAGGAAGAACACGGTGTTACAGGACTTTGTAATAGCTTAGTCCCAAAGCCATAAAAGTGCTGAAGATGAGAGTTGCAAGTGTTGTAAGGAAGACTTTCTGCTTAACTTGGGCTTGAAGTTTCTGAGAACATCTAAAATGTTTGGTGCTTTGCATGGCAGGTCCCAAAGCAGGGTGAATTCAGAGGGTCATAGCTGTAAAGGCACATTGGTGTGTTCTCGTGGGATCTGGGCTTCTGTGACTGCAAGTGAGCACAGAAAGGTGTGAGGATTTGTTGCCTGCTCTGGGTGTTTCAGGGGTCTGATGGATGGACTTGCTATGTGTTTCAGAGAAACGTTCAGCCTTTACTGAAATTGATTGAGAGACTCCTGGGTTTGGGTTGGATCTGGGGTCAAGGCCTTCGAAGTGTTTGAGAGACTGGGTCTTAGTGCCAGTTTTGATAAAGGAAATGCTATTTGAAAGAACAAAAGAAGTGGAGAAAGATATTGATACCTAGTGGTGCCAGAAATAATCTTAAGTGACTTCTAAGCAAATTGTGATTATTTTGCTTTATTTTTTAAAGTAATTTCTTTTCTTGAAGAGGTAAAGTGTCTTCCTTCATACTTGAAGAGCCTTTGTCTTCAACGTGATGGTCTATTTGTGAAGAGTTACTTCATCCAGTTATGCACTACTCATTAGATGAACTAAATATAACATTTTCAAACTTCTTGTTTTCCAAGCAGTTGTGTGCAGGAGGGAATTCTCCTGCATGTGGCTGAGGTGTGTGTTTATTGCAGCTTTGTTTTCATTGGAAGTGAAGTTCTGAGAAGTCATTTCCTTCAGGTTTGATGCATCCTAGTTGCTTATATGAACTGTTTCCCAAGGCACAAGGCAGATTGATTAGTTGGAGAAAGATCTGACCGCAGAGCAAGAAGCAATTTTCTTATCTTAGAAAGATGTCATTACTGTTCATTCCTAAAATATGTCAGCAGTTTCAAAGGTACCTTTAGGAATGTTTGGAGATGGTCACGGCTGTTCTTGGAGGTCTAATGTGTCCAAACTGAAACAGTCTGTAAAACACCAGTGTGGTGATTTGGGGATTATGAATGTAATAGACTACAGGTAAGGTCTGTGCAGCCAGTTCCAAAGTTATTTTCGTTTAGATTGAGACTAACTATATGTAAGATGTTTGACTTTCTTCACTTTTAGCAAACTAAAAATATTATTAAAAATAGCTTTATGCCCAACTCCTGGGCTGATGTAGAATCTCCCTTTTGCTGGAAAAAAAGATGGAATTCTGCAGAACCTATTCAAATTCATTGTTTAGTCCCTTGCATGTTCCTGTTTTTTGTTTTCTGATTACCTTTGTATAGCATGTCTCTGTTAGGTGATTCTCAATGTAGCAATTGACCAATGCTGATTTTAGTATTTTTATGAGCACTTTAATTCCACCTAAGTGTTTCATATCAGAGTTCAACAGAGTTGGTCCCCACATCGATGTTGTCTCCTCCATTGTTAGAGTCAAGTAGGTAATATTTTGGGAGAAATGATGGAAAAAGGAGAATGCAGATTACTATGAGACAAAGCTCAGGTGAACTGTAATGTCTTGGCAAGTCAGAGAGATGTAAAGTTCTATTGAACCTGAACCTCTGTTTCATGAGTCTTTTTCACACTGTGATATGGAGATTGTACACTTTGAGTTGAGTGTTCTCTTTGGTGGAAGACTAATGAATTATATAAAAGGTTGTTTCCCTTTATTATGTGTAAAATGGGAAAAAATAAAATGGAATCCAGACTGCGTTCTGCAGTATAGATTTCATCTGCTAATGAGCAGGGTGGCTTTTGGTTTTCTTTTGGATTTCTGGGGTATTTTTTTGGATAGGTGGCTCACACCTATTTATGTGTAAGTTTTACTCCAAAAATCCCAGAGAGATACTTTAGCACAGGTAGAAGCTTCATTATTAAGTTTGCTTATCTGAGAGATGAGATGCCAAATTATCACCAAAATACACCTGGTCACTATTGGAGATGTAATTTCCTACAATCCTACAAGATGCTCCTGATAGGGGACAAACTGAAGTGGGGAAGACAAGCTGATACTTTGCTCATCTAAAACAAGGGGAAAATGAAGAGTTGTAATAAAAGGAAGCTGTCACATACATTACATGTTCCTGTGTGTTTTCTTGCTCCATAATAATCTTTGAGATGGATATTAAAAATAAATTTGTGTTATTAAAGTCATGGCTGTAGGTTTGCCCTCAGCTGCTGATGGGTTTATTAACCAGTACCCCTCGTGTGCATGCTCACACAGGAGGTTACCAGGACTAGTGAGAAGGGTGACGCAGAGAGTGTTTGCCATCACAGTTTTGAAGGCAGACACATGAAGTACTCGTCCATCAAAATTAACTTCAGCCATTTAGTGAGAACCACCCTAACATAGAAATATAACCTTTTAGACCCATCTCCACACATTGGAGTGTTTTAACAAATACATGGCTGGGAGTTCTAGTGAGATAACAGCAGCAAAGAATATTGAACATAAGAGAAAATTGAATAGTTAAGGTTTTTGGGGTTTTTTTTCAAATATTATTTATTCCAGTTTCAGGTTTTGGTGTTCCCATTATGTGTCATTATGCGAACCAAAACACTGAAACCATTTTTGCCTAACTTTTTCACTTTGTAATGTGAGTATGGTGGGCATAAATTAACAGGGTCACCTGGGATGTGAAGAAGTCTTTATTTACAGGAGATGTTAATCTGTAATTATTCAGTTCATCATAAATAAGTTTTATTTTTGTAGTTCGTCTTGTTAATCTCATTTTTTATGTTAAGAGTCTCTGTGTCATCTGGAATATTCTGCATTATTAGGGGCATTATATTTAACTCTCTAATAAAGTTGAAAATAGTAATTTGAATTACCTTATTTATTGGAATTGGACTTAAATTGCATGTCTGTGTGCTGTGTATGAAAAGAAGAGAATGAGACATCAAAAAAAGCATGCAAATTACTTTAGGAGCTACATCTCCTTTCAATGAATAATAATTTAAATACAAGACCTTTTTAGGGGCTTTAGAAATGAGGCCACTGAATCTGTTTTGATCTGGATTCTTTACAGTCAACAAAAGGGTTAACTGCCTGGAAGAAGGTGGGCATTGCTAAGCACATTTTGTCTACGAGATAAAGATCATATGAAAATTTACATGTTAATGGAACATTTAAGGGAAAAAAATTGCTCTTTGTCAATTGATTGTATAAATATTTTATCTAGTGTAATATTAGAGGAAGGCAAGCGTGAAGGCATTCAGTTTGAATAGTTTTTGAGAGGAAAATTAGGACATTATTGTTGAAGAAATAATATAAAATAGGGAGTTACAAGCACTTGATCTAAACTGTAAAAACCTTTCATGCACTCTGGCAGAAAGAGCAGATTAAATCCATAATGAAATGGGTAACTTTAGGCCTGCATAAATTTCCAAGCAGTCTCAGTTTCCCAGGAATCTCTCTCTGCTAGATTAATGGCTAGCAGCCTGCCACATAATGAAGTGGTTTGCCTTGGCAATGTGCTCATGAATTTATTATGGTGTCCACAAGTGTGCTATATGGCCTAGACATCTTTATAAATCCTGGATTTAGAGCTGCAGCGATGAGCCATTTCGGTCCTAATGGTGAGGTTGATTTATCACTGTGGTCCTCCACTCCACTCTCCAACCCCCTCCCTGACAGTTATAAAAGGAAAATACAGGTCATATCACTGATGGAAATGAAATGTGAAGGTAATTAGATAATGCCAAATGGATATGGGAAGAGGTGCACTGCTGAAATTTTAAATATGTTGGTAATTTTTTCCTTGGAGCAATTATATCAGGTTGATTTATTTTTACAGTTTATAATCACTTAACTACCTGTGGCTGATTTTAACCAGAGCTTGTGCCTTTGGAGACAAGAAGTAAAGCTTTTCAGTCCATGATTGTTTATTGTAAATTCATTTATCTCAAAATACCTAATTTATTATGCAATTTACACAAGTCACAGCTCATTGCTGATGGGGAATAATGATTACCCATTTGGCTCCTTGTAAACTGTTCTCTGTGGCTTTATAAAATAATCAACAGTCAAAGCCACAAGGATTTAAAGAATTCTCTATATTGAAACTAACCCCTTTTTTTTTTCCCTCTCTAAAAGACACTGGAGAAAAGTAGAATACAAAACAAATTATCTAGAGATGTTTCAAATCCATGCACGAGTAGTCCAGAAATTACTGTGTTGGATATTTCTAACTCATATTTTTATTACAGAAGGATCAGGACTTTTAATGGGAATTCGAACATTTCCAAAAGAAATTGGAAAGTTTTTAGCGACCAAGGCAATGGAACTGTGAAAACAAAAGCAGTATGATGTAACAGTGTGTTAAGGACCAAGGGAAATTCTGCCCTGGAATTTCAAAGTGACATAAAGGGGTTTAGGGACAGCACTGTGATTCCATAGCAGCCCTGCTGTCAAACGCACTGAGACTCTCAGTAAAACTCAAGCTACTGTAAACTGGGACTTCCAGCAGGTTGCTCAGTGCTGAGGAGATGGCTGTTGTGAACTGACAGAGAATTTTCTGACCTGTAACATGG
The DNA here is from genome assembly GCA_013400235.1 of Oriolus oriolus. Lineage (NCBI taxonomy): Eukaryota > Metazoa > Chordata > Aves > Passeriformes > Corvidae > Oriolus > Oriolus oriolus. The sequence continues at coordinate 683,182 of VXBT01005375.1, read as the reverse complement.
GGGAGAGTGGGTGGCTTGGCTGGGTATCGCAGGGTTTTGAAGTGTATTTTGACTGGGTAATAAAGTTTGTTTGTTTTGTTTTGTTTTTTTTTTAAAGAAGGTGAAGTGCAGTGCTAAGGAGCTAGAGGCAGGCAGGTCTAGAAGTAGTATTTTGCTTTTAAAAACCATGCAAGTTGTTGTGTTAGTTTTTGACTTGGTACAAGGCTCCCTTCAGGCAGCAGCCCAGCATTTGCTGTTGGCTGGTTGTAGAACAGACACAGAAGACTCCTCCTGCATGGTCCAGGCTTCCTCATCTCTTCTTAGAGATCATAACTTACTTTTCAATAGTAACAGTTAGGATACCTGGTGGCAGCTCATCTACTGAAGCATTTGAATCCTAAGGGCAGGAAAAAGGAGCCAGGTTGGTTGTTTGAGATCAAGTCCAAAGTTGTATTTTGATGCTTGAAAAGAATTTTGAAGCTCTGCATTTGCAATTCTGGAGCAGAGCTCCTGTAAGAAGAGTGTTGGATAGTATTTAGTAGTTGGACACACATTTTTAAGTCCCTTCCCCCAAAGAGCAGGTCTGCTGAGGCTGTGTTGTGCAACTGTTTTAGTGGGCATCTGTCCCACGAGTTGTGTTTAAAGTCCTCAGGGGCAGTCACTCATCTACAGTCACCCGCGTGCAGTGGTGAATGCAAGGCAGAAATGTGACTTTGAAGTTTTAATCTGAGAACACCTGAATTTTAAAGGATGTCTTACCCAGAGGCAGATGTGGATCCACTGTTTTCAGATTGGATACACCTGCCATCCTTTTGAAACTCAGTTGCTTCTACTTGGGTTTTCATTATAAAACTGCTTTGTCTTAGTGAGATGAATAACTTGTGTGATAAATTAGTGCCTCTTGTTGCTGGGTCTGGTGATGAAGGAGGGCTGTGAGAGCTGTTGAAAGGGGAGTTGTAACACCCAGTTTTCACTGAAAGATCTGTTGGGGGATAATATGTCTTAGTAATTTATCTCAAAAATTTATTTTCTATTCATGTTACCTATTTATGATAAAATTGTAGCCTCTGTTTATATTGAACTGCAGTTTAGTTTCCTGAAAACGCAGAAAAACTTTTGTGTTCTGGTTTTGGATTATTTTTTGTTGCCTGGTAACTTTTCAGAAAACAAAACTGTAATTGCTTCTACAAGTTCTGAAGTTGTTGTTTTACCCCTGGGGGAAAGTGGAAGTTTACTTTCAAATGAGGATTTAGTAAAGGTGTCTTGGTATAAAAGATGAAAATATGAGAATATAACTGTTGCAGTAGTCTGCAGCTATGGGGCTTAGAGCCCGAGATTAAACTCTTGAAGTCTAAAAATTTAAAATAGGAGTTTCCAGTGTAGGATGAAAAACTTGAATATATAGAAATTCTTATCAAAATACCTTCCCCCTGCTCCTTTTAGAAAAAAGGAAAAGAAAAGAATAGTTCTACATGTTTTGTTGTGTAAATGAGTTACAAATTCTCAGCATCAAACATTCAAGACTGGGAGTAAAAATTCTGCACGTTCCTGGAGAAAATTTGATAGTGATGCATATTTGATCAAATATTTGTTTTATAAGTTTCCAAATGTTCGCACATCCCTTTGAGCTGCCTGGGGCTGGCAGTGTTCCATATGCTGCTGTAGGTAAGCCGCCACAATTATTTGCTCTTTGCCCGTAAATAAATTCTTACCTCTCTGGAGCAGCCAGTCCTGGCCCTTTTAGGTGCTGTTGGTTTTTACATAGAACGTGTTGGTGTCTGTTCTGAACAAATCACTGTGTACCACAAACACTGGCCCCAATTCTGTACCCTCTGTTTGCCTCCCGTGAAAATCTGCTGAGCCAGAAGTTCCCTGCTCCTGTTGTTTATGGCTGGACTGTGGCAATTTTATTGCCAAGGATGCGTGATTTTGTCTTGCACACACCTTGTTGTTTTTCACTGTAAGGTTTCCAAGCATAAACAGGTGTATGGACTCTGGTGCAGTGCAACTGAAGCAGCCTGATTGCTTATGTCTTCAGCAGGTGTTCATTTGGGTTTGGTTATGTATGTGTGGCATTGTGTGGAGTTGCTTGGTTGGGGTTTTTTTTAATGCCCCCTGTAATTTCTTCTGTTCTGGTGGCTTGCAGCCCTATTAAGTCTATTTTAGTTGGTGTTTCTGAAGTAACATATTGCATATTGGTACTAAGGCAGCTAAATAACTCTTGGAAGCATCTGCTGCCTGTATCTTAGTTTTTCAGGGACTACTGTAATAAGAAGTCTAAAATTTCATTTAACTGAAGTTTAAGATTTAAAGGATAAGTACTGTTCAGTTGACTAATCAAATAGTCATAAAAGCTCTTTTCTGAACTATAATTACATTTATTCAGTTCTGGGTTTGATTTATTTTTTATTTTAATTGTCAGCTCTGCTACACCATGATGCTAATAGAAATGTTATTGCAGCCAGTATGGGCTAAAATGATGTCTGATGATTATTAATGAGAGCAATAAGAAGGTATCTTCATATAAAGTCAGCATTAAAGGAGTAATTCATTTTACCTGATATAATTGGATTGTAGCATTTAAATAGCCTGGGACTTCCTCTTAATTGTGATTAGTTGTAGCTTCTTCCTTTTAGTACCATATTTAACTCTTCCTTCACTACTATTTCTGTTTCTTCTATGAAGTAATTAAACATGAATTGCTCCGTGCCTTTTAATAAATATATCCAAGGATTTAGTAGCTGTTAAATAGAATAGCTGCTTGTTAGAAATAGTTATGCACAGTACCCATAGCTGGAGATGTGAAGCTATCACTTCACTATGTTTTATATGGCACATCATTATACAAATGCATCAATTGTTGCTTTGGTTGCAAGAATCACAGCAGGTGCCTTTGTCAGAAGCAATTGTAAAGCTGAATTTTATGAGAATCAAATGAAAGGAGGGTAATTATCATCTTTATTTTACCAAGGGATAAGCAGAATCCACAAAGGCTTGTCTGGAACTGTGGTTGCCAAATGAGCTGGTCTGAAACGTGCTGAGCCCCGAGACCCTGCTCGGAGACCGTTCTCCTCCTCCATGAAGGATTTGGGGTGACTGCACAGTATGTTATGGGAGATGAATCTTCTGCAATACTGCCCTGTTTTGCTGTCTCAGAAAAATTTAACTCTGTCTGGCTGTTTGCTGCTCAGGTTCTGGTGGATGAATGATTTGAGGATTCAGCCTGTTAAAAAAAAAAAAAAGATAAAATATTTTGCTGCTGTGGACACCCAGAGAGTGACAGGGTGGGGAAAACACGTTTCTAGTGTTTCAGATCCACAGGTTTTAAGGATTTGAAACAAAACCTTGTTCCACCCTTCTATTAATTTTACTAGGTTTTGAAGAGCTCTAATGACTTGGAATTTGAAAGGGTGGTCACCTGGGAGCTGTAATATAAAATTTAGTCCATATTTATGACACTCCGCTGTAAGAAATGAGCATCTATCAGGAGAATAGTAACACTGATACATAGGAGGGCTCTCTGAGGATAAGTTAGAACCGTTTATCCCTTACTGAGAAATGCACATATTTCTTTCTTACAACTACCAGAGCACCTGGAGAGACTGAGTCTGGCTGCTGCCGGTAGCTCCCAGCTAATATACATTGATTTACTTTTACTCTAGAGTGCATGAGGATAGATAAGAATCTGCTGATCAGTCTTCCATATTCTCTGCTCTGCTACCTTACCAGTTAAGATAGCTGAGCATTTAGAGAGTTTGTAATTCCTTTCTTCTGTGACCTCTGTGCTATTTTTCCATGTTAACAAGATGTAATTTGAAAACATTTGGGTGTATTTCCGTGCATATTACTTTGAATCCTGTGCAATGTTTTGATGTGTGAGGCAAATAAAATGATGGCTTGATGTCAGCAGTGGATGGAGGTGCCACACAGCTGAGGACTGTTTTCTCTGATGTTTTAATGTAGCCTCCTTCTAAGGAATCTTCCAGACCATGTTATTTTGCAGCCATGAAGTTTGATGGCAGCTGTTTTGACCCCATGGCAGAGACAAAGGAGCTGATTTCTCCAACATAAGTAATATCAATTCTGTTAGGAGTGAGGCTTCTCCAACTACTTTTTGATGGCTTTGACACATGTTACTTATGGATGCATAAAATCTGTGTTTATTAGATCAGTTGCTGGTAAGAGTCAAGAGTGTGGAATGAATCCAGCTTGTACATGAGTGCTCACCCTCCCCCCTGCCCCTATGCCTGGTTTTGCATTTTGATGAAAAATAATTAATGGACTTCAAAAATGCCCAGGATAAATAATGAATGAAATTAGGCTACCACTAATCTATTCCAAAGGCTATAATGTGTTAACAGGAACTGCAGAGTTAACAAAATACTTGTTCTTTCAAGGCTGGCTTGAAAGGGTCATTAGTATTAATGACACTTTCGTATCCCATCCAGAATTTTGGAGGGAGTACAAAAAAAGGGAAGGAATTGAGCTGATGGATATTTTGGTTTTCAGAAACTGATGAGCAGTGTTAGAGCACCAAATGAGAGCTGGAATAGCTGCTCTGCCCAGCCTTGCCAACACAGCCTAATTTTGGTGTGCAAATATCCCTGCCCATGAGCCTTTCAAGAGTAAAAATGGATGGTCAGGTTGAAATGTATTAGATTATGTAGTGCCTTGTTTGGGTTTTAAGTGGATAAATGTCCAGTAGAGATTGCTGAACCCACTGAATTTATTTACACTTCTTTTAGAAGGTAAGAGTTGGGAAGTGTAAATAGAGAAATGTGGATGATTAAGAACAAATGTGTAATTAGTACACAGGTGAAAGTCCTTGGCACACTTTTTTTTTAAAAGTTTGCCTCCTAGATGCCCTCTGTTTTTACATTCTATTTGGGGGACATTATGACACTTAAGCCCTTGTATTTTGATCCTCGGAGCACACTTTTGAAATTGAAGTCAGTATCTGCTCATCTTTGTGTTTTTCACTGTGATAAAGCTGGTGTTTTGAAAAATGTTTCTGAGATTGGGATGTGGTTTTAGGCAGCTCAGGCAGATCTCTGTCCCTGGGCAGACAACCAAACTTCTGCCGCTGATTTAAAGGTAGGGTGTAATGGGTGGCTCCAGCTCTACACTAAGTCAATTAAGTTTACAAGCTTTTGCTGCCTCTGAAATCAAAACCTGTGTTGTCTCAAATTAGGTACCTATTAAGGGGAAAAAAATTGTATGAAAATGTTAGATATAAATGTTCCCTTCCAGGATACTTCTGGTATCTGTTCTGTGATTGGGCACAGGAAAAAATTAAGTTTTTGTTACCTAAAGAAACTCAGCTCTTTCAAAGAAAATCACCTTTTTTTTTTTTTCTCCCAAAAGTTTGTATTTAAAAAATATTGTTATTCCACTTGTATTTCTTAACCAATTAAACAACAAGCACACTGTTACTTCTCAAGCTGTTTTAAACGCAGAGCATTCTCTCTCTCTAACCCCTAATTTGAATACCAGAATCGCTCATTTTTCTCGTGCTCCATTTGCACACTCTGCATAATAAATGTTAACATAGGTAGGACTTTACATCATCAAAGAAAACAAGCTCCATGAAATATTATGTGTATAAAATATATATAATCTTCATCAGGGTAGGACTGCATGTTTTTCCCTTTCTGCCTTGCATTTTGTCAAACATAGATTGTATATTAATGTAATGCTTCAAAAAAATAATAGATTGTTTCTGGTTCATTTAGCCGTGCATGTGTTATCTCATTTTACGAAGCATATGCATGTCTTTTAATCTGCTATTAACATTTTCTTCAACTTTGCCCCCCTCTCTGTTTTATCGTGGCAGTAGGCAAGGGAGGTTTGTTTATCCTGCTCCAATTCTGGGGTATTTTCATCTTTAATTGTAGGTCAGGGAGCAGGGACCTCTCTGGCACTTTTGTTTTCCCCGGCTATGTAAATGCGAGTGTGCCGGCTGCACTGGTGGGACCTTCTTTCCCTTCAGGGTTACTTATGCAGCAGATGCATTGCCAATCCTCTTATTGTACCGATATTGATCCCACCTCCCCATAATGAACTGTAACAACAACTCTATTATTCGCAGGTACCCGATTGGCTGAGGATAATATGAAATTAGCTGGCGTGCATCGGGCCTGTCAGTATCGATTTCCCTACCCAGATTACTTGTTACAAAAGAATAGAGCTGTCTGCACCGTAATTGAACAAGTTAACTCCTTGTCTCATAAAATGTAAGCCCATATTGATTGCCTACTGTAGTATGCAGAAGGAGGAAAGTTATAATGGTATTTAATCGCCATGGTGCTGAGAGGCCTCTTTTTTGTGAACCAAGTGACAGCTGCTGAGAAAAGGCTTGAGGCTTGCTCGCAAACAGAGAAAACAGCAGGATTTCTCTGAGTGATATGTAATGAAGGGCTGCAGTGAATAGAGCTCGTTGCTGCTGTAGCCTGGCTCGTAGTGCTTCTGCCATTGCTAAATGCAATCATTTTTATTGTAGTTGCTTTGTGAATGAATGGCAGGACACACTTGGGTGTGTGTTTGGTTGGTTTCCTTATGCTGGGGTGTCTTGAGATCTTGTTTAGGTATGCCCTCTTTTTGGGCTTCGAGAAAATAAATCAAAAATCGAGTTGTAAATGTTTTATGAGCATGGAGGGTCTGAGTTGGCCCATCAGGCCAGCTGGGGGTGGCACAGCTCTGGTGGGTGTCTCCTGTCCTCAGGAGGTTGGATGTGTGCAGCTCGGGAGTGGCTGGCTCTGCCGTAGCACTGCTTGGTGTCTGCGTTTGTAGCAGCAGCCGCCTGTGTGCAGTGACATTTTAGAAAGAACAAATTACACCACGTCCACCAAGTGTGTGTTAAATCAACAGCCAGCGTCACTTAAGGTGCTGTTTGGGGCAAATGGTGGAAGCTCTGAGTGCAGGGAGGAAGGGATGGGAGCTCCAGTGGCTCTTTCCTGTGGTGTTGGCTGGGGTGGTTCGCTATGCTGTGTGGAGGCTCTGGCCACAGGGTTTCAGAGATGGGAAAAGGCTTGGAGAAAACTCCTTGTTCTTAGGGAATGACTAGCTCTTGCACAAGATTCTGCTATGCTGTTGTTTGGTTTTGTCTGTCTTCAGCACTTTAGTTTCCTGTTCAAACTCACCTCTCCACATACTGATATCTTTCTGCTCCTCTATTTTTTCTTGCACTTTCCATTCCCTGAGTTCTAAGTTGTTGGCTTTTTCCTTTCCCCAGAGACTGAACAAGAACTAACCATACCTAAAGACATTATGCTAGGTGTTTTTTACTATGGTATTGTGTTTATTCCTCCCTGCTTTAACCTGGCAAATTTGACGTCTTTTCCACTCCTCTTGTGGACCCCTAAGCATTGCTGGAATTGACTTAGCTGTTACTTTTCCAATAAATTCAAGGGAAGCGGCAGTTTGTCTTTACCTGCTTTCTATTCCATCATGCTTTCCCATCAGTTAGATTGGTTAGATTTTTCAGAAGTGCCACATAAGTTCCTCTTCCCTCCCTTTCCAACCTTAATTTTTTATGATGCAGAATTTATTAGACAGCATTTAATAGGGATACAAATGTGTGAATAAAGGCACCAGATTTGCTAGGATTTATTGCATTTCACTTTTGCTGTAAGTGGTATAAAACGAGATGTTTTCTGGAAGAGCTGTGCAAAGCTACAGAGAGATCCTAAACCAAAGTAGAAGAGGTCATGGAAAGGAGCAAAATCAAAGAACAAGTGATATAAAGTTGAGGGTGAAGGGGAAGTTGCTCCAAATCACAGAATCTGAGTGTGAATCATGGGATGGGATGCATTGATATTGGTCACTTGCAGGGACTCCCCACAGAGCCCTGAAGAAAATAATTCAGCTAAAAAACAGAGGCTGGAAACAGAAAAGTCCATCACAGTGTGCAATCCATGCCATTTATTCAGAAAGCAAATACCACCAGAGTTAATAAAGGAAAAAGACTAATTTCTTGCCTGGATTAGGGTTCAGCACCATGTGTGAATCCTGTCTTGCCTGCAGATTTTATTGATTTTACTCAAAATTTGTTCATCAAAACGTTTTAAGAAAATATATGCATTTACGTTTTCAAATATATTAAAGAGAAAGAACGTATACTAGTCTAGAATGCTTTTGTATTCATCTTTGAATGCCATATTAGTTTCTTTGCCTTGAATTAAACCACTGAATGCATGACATAATCCAACCACATGCAGTCCATGTGGACATGGTAGCAACTGCCACTGGAGATGGTGCCTTCCTGTGGCTCCATGATCCACTGGGAGTAAAAAGCAGATGACTCCCTGTTTTTTGGTATCCATGGAACCACCCACACTGAAGGAGATTGGTATGGAAACTATTGCCAATTTGCCATGGCTACCTAACATGGCTCTAACAGGCTGTATGGCGTACGAGGTAATGGAAATTAAATCAGGAGGGTAAGGGAGAAGGGAGAACAGAAAGTAAAATATGTTCCTCTTGCACTCTGCACAACTGAAAGCAAACTTATTCATCAAACAGAAGCTGTGTATTTACTCAGAGTTTTATGAAGTCTTTAAACTGGAGTGTGGGAGGAGGCAAATGTGGGGAGTTCCTGGCCTCTGCTGTGTGTCAGCCTTGTGTGCTGTGAAGCAGAAGGCAGGTTTCTACTGCAGCTTTTAACTTGAGGTCTGGTTGAAAAATAAGATTGACAAAAAATTCCAAATAGGCTGCTGTTCCCCAGTGATTGAAAGAAGTGCAGTTTTCATTCCTTCCCATTACTAGAACTGAAGAGAGAATGAATCAAATGGTACCAAAGATTCCCCAAAGCTGTGACACACTCTTCCTGCTTCCATATTCAGCCTGCTGTTGTGGACTGTGAGAAGTGCTAATGATCACTTTGATAATTGCCTTGACACTTTTCTTTAGACTTAATAGCTCTCCCCATAGAAACTACTTT
>VXBT01005375.1:664265-669265 GCA_013400235.1 Oriolus oriolus | reverse complement strand
AGACCCATTCTAATTGCTATTGCTACTCAACTAAGCTGTTATTGAAGTAAACCTTTGCAGGTGTCTGTGGATGATTTCCACATGTGTGTCTCCTGGCTAATCCTTATCTAGCCAGTCCTATAAATCTATGAACATTCTCAGAAGCTTTGACTTTTGAAAGATGAGGGAAGGAGAGGAATATTTGCCATAACAACAAAGTGCAGTTGCATATAAACAATGCCTCCTGTTATATGAATTAACTCCCGTGCTATGAAATGCAGTTATAGTGAGGAAACCAAAGTGCTGTTATCAAAGACTTTGTATCTACTGTTTAGTTTTGTTAGCTGAACCTTGCAAACCTTGAAGTAAAACAACTGATGGTGTCTTTCATATTTTTGAAAGTGAATTTTCTTTGAAAATAAGTAATTGCATGGAGAATTATATTTATTATGAGATCTGAGCAATGCCATGTAGGTAATTTTTTTTTTTTTTTCTTCTTAGCACTTGCATTGTTTTGTTTGTGAGCTTGATGTATAGGGAAGAGAGGGATCAGGGAAGGAGAGGGAAGGCAGATAGTGCTTCCCTCATAAAATATACAAGAAGCTGTGCGTACAGAAGTGTCTCTATGAATCTGTTTATGGCTCTTTGTGACTGACTGGCTAAATTACAGTTTCATTGTTCTAAATCCCTGAGGACTTTTCCAGAGAATGTTGTAACTAAAGCTGTGCATGTTGTGAAGCTCTTCCTACCTGTCACAATCAGCTGAAGATACAACTAATTTACCTATTTTAGTTAACCTCTCAAGGAGCACTGTAATTACCTTAAAAAATCATGGTTGTCATTGGGGAAATAATGACATTTTCAGATATTCCTGTCAGCCACGTGCACAGTGGTTTAAAGCAACTCCTGGTTCCAGCAACACTGGCATGGACTTTGAACTTGTTGTGTTTAGATGCCAGAAAAAAAGAAGTGTTGAAAAAAGTTTCCTGTCTTTAAGCTGTTCTACAGTGTACTTGGAGAGAGTGATCCCACAGAGCAGCTCAGTGGTTGTGTTCCTCTTCCAGAGAAACTCCTCTGCACCCTCACAGCGGCACAAAGGAGTAGGGGACTCCTAGGATGTTCCCAGAAACTGTTTTATCAGTGATTTTGGGTCTAACTCTTTTTATCAAAGCTCTGGGAGCCCTGATAATGCTACAGGGGAAGGACTCTGAGGTATATTAAAATTATATAAAGGGTTTTGAGGTTCAGCTGCTTTTCAAGGAGCGTTAGGTCCTGACTTTGCTGTGTGCTGTCTGTGCATGTGCAATTGTAGAGACATGTCTCATCTGAGGAGATAAAACTTGCCTACACTGCAAAACTGCTGCCTCATATTTCTCAAGTTGGACACTTATGGGAATAAATTCTTAGAACGGATTTTTCAGAGCAGACAAACCAAGTTCTGCCACATCTCTTGCCTTGTGACTGTACAAATCTCCCACATTCGTTGCCTCTTTGTGCCAGTGGGACCTTGCAGCACATCTGCAATTTCAGAACACTCACACCATACACTGCTGACTGGTTTGTATTCCAGCAGCAGGTTCCTGGGTAGAACAACCTCATGGAGGGTCTCCTGCCCCATCTTGGTGCCTTCCCCACTGTTAAAACAACAGGGGAGTGGTTATTCTCTTTCACCTTTGTTGTGCCAGCCATGGACAGATGACCTCGTGGTTATTTTGATTTTGTGCCATTTAGGACTATTTATGGATAAAACAGTGATAAATCTTCAGTGCCATTACTGTTGGATTATAACGGATGTCTCTCTCTGAGAGCTTCCTGGGAATATAAGGAAATGCTATGGGCCTTGTGCACTGCAATATCAGCATTTGTTTGATGTATTTTTCAAGCATTGTTTGGTTTCAGGCACAATGGTGATGGGGATTAGTTCTTTAAGATTCAGAATAGCAACAATTGTCTTTAACAGACAGTAGAAATTCACTAACTCATACTAATGACTTTAAGAGATTTGTTTTATGATAACACTTCATAATGTGCAAGTAGATGACAGTAGTATATTTTGTGAAAATAATGAAGTCTTAGTAATGTGAGATCATTTTACAACTTGCTGCTATTAAATCTTTGCAGAGAAGTATGGAGAGGTCTATTTTTTGCAGAAAATCATAAAGTTGGGTGGTAAAATGTAGCTTATTAGGCAGTGTAAGAAAAACTGTACTCCCCTATCTACCTCAGAGCGCTCCATTAATGCTTTTCCCCACCCACAGCAGTCCCTCGGTGGCCATTCTTTTGAAGATGAGACAGGGAGCTGGGAACTCTGCCACAAACTAAGGTTTTCTTTTCTAAAATCTTCACTGTAGTAACTTGCTTAATGACTTATTTTCCTACAAAGAAAATGCAGTGTTAAACAGGTGCAAATGCCTCTCTCTTGAGAAGGTGAGGGCTGAAACAGCAGGGGCTACAAGGCTGCAGGAGTAATGTGGGGCTTGCAAAGTGCTGCCTCATGTTGAGCAGAGAAGTCCTTGCCATGCCCCTGGGCAGACTGGAATGTTCCCCTCCTGGGAAATACCTCTGCTGTAAGGTCAGCTGGAGTGGAGCTGCACTGAGCTACTCCATCCTCCAGCCCTTAAAACGTGGGATCTACATTGTGGAGCAGGACCATTCTTAACACTTTTCCAACATCAAAACATTTTATTCTCACTAGCAGACTGAGCAGTGGCTGGACAGGTGAGACCTGGAAGCACAACCTTGGTCTGTGCCAGCTGAAATTTTATCACTGCAGGGGCCTGGCAGAGGCAGCACGGTACCTACAGTACCACTGTGCCAGCCCCTGCCACAAAGGCATTGCTGTAATTGGCAGACCAGCAGTGAAAACTGGGAGGGCAGCAAATGGTCTTTGACCACAGGGATGTTGCAACTGAAAATATTTTAAGTATTTTCTTTCATTTATGACATTATTCCTACACAAAGGTATTTTCTGGTGGGCTGGTGCAGTGCTGTGGTACTAATCGTGGACTGGGGTTTTTTCCTTTCTCCATAGTCATGCTATCAGCTTTTTGTAATAGGGCCCATTAGCGCTGTGGTCATCTCTTCAAAATTGACTGTACCCTCCATTTCCTTCCACACATCTTTGAAGATTTTTGGCATCCCTTGTTCATAGGCTGCAAGTTAGGGTCAAGCTTTTGAGTCTCCTAATCACTCAGTTCTGGCATAGTCCTGTTGCCACTAAAGCCTCTTTTCATGCCTATTTAATGCCTCAGAAGTGCTTTCAAGTGGTCTTTGATAAATCATAGTAAGTGTTATTCCAGTCGCTCAATAGCAGTACCTGCTGGAGTCTTTTTTAGCTCCCAAGGCAGCTGTTCCCTCTTGCCTTATTTTACCAGTGACAGTAATTCATTCCACTTGAGCTGACTAGCTTATTTCACATTTATTTGCACATTATGAGCAGTGTCATTCTACTTACCCTTCAGACAGTAAATGGTTTGAAAAATGCAACTGTAACAAATATTAGGTATGGGGAGGGGAATAGGAAAATGGAACCTTTACATTAGGGGTCCAAATAAAAACATAATAAATAAATAATATTTTAAAATTATCTCAATCATTGAGTGTATGCTAAAATGAAAGGTGCTGCATAAACTGGCATTATTCCTTTGAGAATACATTTCTCTTTCCCACCATCTAGTTTAGCTTCCCTAGAGTGGAGTTAAATAAAATATTACCCATCAGGTCAGGAAAATAATTAGTCCTGCATTATTGCCTCTCTCCTAAGCAATCAAACTTGACCCATATATATTATGTATGTTTGCGCCCTGCACATCTGGGAAGCAGGATGTATATAAACAGATGAATTTGGGCTCCATGTTTGCATACCAACACAGTTCTCCTACTGCTCTCTACAGAAAAGGAAAGCTGAGAAATTATCAGAGCAAAAGCAAGTTGTTTTTGTTTTGGTGTCCTGAAGTAATTTCTTTTGAGTAATCTTTTGCTGGCTGTGGCAAGTTGTTATGAGACTGCCATAACTTAATATGATGGCAGATTTTCCCCTTGTACATGACAAATTACAGAAGTACAAATAACCATGCTGCTTTCAGCAATTTAGTAATGGGCTTTTTGCTTTTTTTATAAATACAGACAACTGAACATCAGATAAGAATGAAATAAGATAAGGATCTTCCTGAGACTTGGTGTGAAATTAGGATGGTCTTGTGCAGTTCTTATGAGGATGATATTTTTTTTAAGGTCCCAATTCTAGGAGTCAAGGAAAATAAAAGATTTTTCATTTTCATTCATTAACAGATAATTTTCTAGCGCTTACAGCTTCCAAAACCAGCTAAGAAGTCACACATTTTTATTAATTGGACTTCATGACAGCTGTGTTGGCTAGCAGGGCCCAGCCTAACTCATGGCTTCCAAATATTGCTGTGATAGTAGCAAATAGGAGACGTTCAGAAGTGGGACTAAAAGGGGGAATGTTGCAGGGTCAGGGTAGTCTCTGCTCGGTACTGAGCTCAGGATGCTGAATCATTCCAAGGAAGAGAGTTTTCCTTGTAAGGTGTAAGTTCCGTCATTTTCTCCAGCTGTCTAAATTGTCTTTGTACTCGTAGATCAGGTATGCTGTAAAAATCCTTTCCTCTCTGGGTGTAGGAGAAGGCTGGATACAAGCTAAACCTGTTATTTAGATTCATGAGAAATTTTCCAGTGTATCTGAGAAGCAGTTTTGGGGTCCTGAGCACAAGCATCTCGTGCTGTGAGGAAGGCTTGTGCCCTGAGCCCCAGGCAGGAGTGCTGCAGCTGAAATGCACTGTGACTGCCAGGATGGGCACACTGACCGCTGCTCTGGCAGGGGCTTGCAGCTGAGGGAACGCCTGGCTATGCCAGAACTGAAGGAGGCAGGGCAGGTAATCTACAATGTGCTTAAGCAGTGGCCTCAACCTCAGAAAATCAGGAGTTTATTTCTGCTGAATCTTAGAAAATTGTGTACAATGACTTGGTTTTCCTTCTACTAAAAAAAAAAAAAAAAAAAAAAA